>WBMV01003394.1:206200-261062 GCA_013396655.1 Campylorhamphus procurvoides | reverse complement strand
GGCGGTGCCGCCGGGAGCTCCCCTACCCTGCGGCTGCTCCCCTGCCCTCCGAGCGGTGCCCTGCTCTCCGAGCGCTGCCCTGCCCTCCGAGCGCTGCACTGCTCTCCGAGCGCTGCCCTGCCCTCCGGGTGCTCCCCTGCCCTCCGGGTGCTCCCCTGCCCGCCGAGCATTGCCCTGCCCTCCGAGAGCTCCCCTGCCCTCCGAGCGCCCCGCGGCACGGCGAGCTGCACCCCGCGCCAGAGGGCCCGGGGAGCTGGGGCGCAGCGGCGGGACGTGCTCCGCGGGGCTGCCAGGTCGGTGCCTTTGCTCACCCGTGGAACTGCTGGGTGCTGCGACCCGGCGCCCGCAGTTAAGTCCGCGGAGCGCCACGGTTGTCGGTGTTTGGGATGCTGAGGACGGGGGTGCATCGCCTTGTGTAAAAGGCAATGAAATATTCGGAAGAGGGGACCTCAAGTGCAGCAGCTGCTGAAAAGTGAGAAAGAACCGAGGGGTGATTTTTTTATTTTAAAGAAAATAGTTAGCCAGACCACCTGATGATCCTTTTTGCCCAGGGTCTTCTCTCCGGTGTAAACCATCTTCAAAAGTGAGAAGCACATATGAAACCTAGGAAAAGTAGCTTGGAGTTTACTCCACTTAGAGTTTTCTCCTAATTCCCTTCTCTTGGTTTGTGGAGTGTCTTAATTGCACTGGTTTGTTTTCCTCTCAAGTCCTTCTTTTTAAAGCCCTAGATAGTCCTGCAAATTATTGTATTTGTTGTGGCTTGATAGACTGAACTATTGAGGTATTCCTCTTTTTGCCCAAAGTTTTTCCATAAAATAATACCAAAGAATACACCAAAGTATAATACTCTGCACATTTCTGAATAGCTAGTGCTTTTCTGGCAATGTAAAGGATTTAATTTTGATTTATTTCCCTTCCTTAAACTTTTTTTTTTCAAGACTGACTCACCACATTTGTTCACTTATTATAGTCTTGATCAATAAGATACTTTCATAGGATACCATTTTCAAATTTTATCAAGCTATTATCAAGAAGTATTTTGATACCTCTTTGTACTTGCCTGTAACTCAGCAGCTCAAACTCAACACAGCCAAAACTTTTTTTTCCCTTTGGTTTTCAACTACACTTCTGTTGATAAGGTGCCCCAAGTTTCATGTTTGTCTAGGCCTGTAGTTTTAGTATTCTCTTTGATTCAATTAGGTTTTCAAAGATTCTTGAAAAGTTCATCTCAATGATTCTTCCCCAACATAGTTTCTTCTATCTCATCATCTCACAGCTTGTCACTGCAGCTCCTCGCTGCTTCTCTTCCACTGTTAGCGCCCCATGGCCACAATTTCCTTCACTGCAGCTCTGGCACTCACCTCAGTGCTCAGTAAGCTAGCTAAAATCACTGAGGCAACAGGAAACCAATCCAAAGGGGGAAAAAAAGAAACAAACAAAAAACAAAAGTGTGATTTGCTGGTTATAGGAGCAGATTCACTTCACTAAGGATTTGAGCACAAGAATTGAAAAAAAAAAGAGGGGAAGTCCACATTGAAAGAGGAAGAGAGGACAAACTCTTAATTCAATTCAGTCATATCACTGAGCCATCCCTAAGAACATGTGTGTCATTCACCTGGTAGGCAGTATCCCATTAAACTCCAGTAACTCCACTGCGCTTGAGCTAGTACATGAACTAATAGCTGCAGTCTGTAAGTCTAATGTCAGCACTTCAGTTTGGGGTTCCACAAAAGTCTTATGGGGAGCAGCTGAGGGAGCTGGGGTTGTTTAACCTATAACTACCTGAAAGGAGGTTGTCCTCACATGGAAGTGGGTCTCTTCTGTGATAGGATGAGAGGAAATGGCCTTGACTTGCACCAGGGGAGGTTTAGATTGGATATTATGAAAAAATTCTTCACCAAAAGGGTTATCAAGCATTGGAATAGACTGCCCAGGAAAGTGGTGGAGTCACCATTCCTGGAGATATTTAAAAGACATGTAAGCACTTTGGGATGTGGTTTCATGGTGGACTTGGCAGTGCTGGGTTAACAGTTGGACTCAATGATCTTAAAGGTCTTTTCCAACCTCAATAATTCTGTGATTCTATGATTTTTGCAACAGCTTTGGAGTCTTGTTCTGTGACAAGGATTCCTAAACATTGTTGTATGAAACTGAAAATAATTTTCATGAAATTGCAGAATAATAATAAATATACAAAAGCATTCCCCAATCCCATGGGAAAATATAAGGGCACAACATTCCCAGCCTTCCCAATATTTGCAAACAGTACAGACTGTAAACAAGTACAGTTTCAATTCTTTCCATAGTGGCAAACCTGTCAAGAGATAAAATTGTTCCTAGGACTATGTGAAGGTGTTTATTTTGGGAATTTACTCCAGCTCACTACAACTCCTAAAATGCTTGACTTCTCTGCTTCATTTTGTATCTGAATAACAGGTTAGCTGAGCAAAGAGAGTATTTGTAGTCTGCAGTGGGTATGAGCATCCAGCACCTTATTTATTATTTTCTTCACTTGACAATTTGAAGGTGCAACAATAGTACCCAAGTTCACAATAAAATGTGTAAGACTTTTTATGCAAACTTTCTACTTTTAAAGTTTCACCCTAGTGAATTCAAAATACACAGTATCCCTTGAGCACAAAGCAATCAATTGGTGTTGCAGGTTTATAGCTACCCCTGCAAAAGAACATACTTCCCATTTTGCTTGATTACAGATATGGGCTGACATCCCATTTTTGATTTATCTGTGTTAATGAAAGACATGAAGTCAGGACTAGTGAAAGGCAGTCCCTTCATCTTAAGAGTTTGGAAGTTCCCAGCTGACAATCTCCTTCCTTATGGGCTGCCCCTGCTGCAGTGGTGAGCACTTGCACTGTTCTCTCAGCTGCTGTTCTTTGAAGGATACAACCTCCTGGCAGAGAAATGGTAACCATCAGCAGAGGGGAAGAGCAGGACCTTAACTCACAGCTTGGTCTCAGAAGCTGATCAGTTTCAGAAGAGTAGGTAACAGAGCTGCCAAGGTGCCCTCTTTTTAAGGTCACACTTTAGTTGGTGACAGTTTTGAGGCTACATGTCCTTGCTAGTTCAGAGAGCTGGCAATGCCCAGTGATGTACCTCAGCCTAGTCTATCTCAGGCCACAAAGAGAGGAAAGAACTCAGCTGAAAGGTGGCGTGAGTTTATAGCTCTGCTTTTCCTTCAGTTTTCCACATTTCCAGCCAGGTTTTTCACTTGATGAAATGCACAAATGCAATAAATCAACCACACTTTTCTTCCTTCCCCTTTTCCCTCACACTGCTGCCATTTTTGGGCAACATCTGCTCTTCATTCCCAGCCCAGTATTAATAAAGCAATAAGCAAAACAGGATATGCATTAGGAGGCTAATGGGCTTTAGGTCCTCCCGGAGCAAGACCATTGGGAAGCATAAAGCAAAAGGACAAGAAGTGTCACTCCACAGGGACCCTCACCAAGCTAGTGTCCTAATGAACTCCCAAAGGCAGCTCACTGCTGGGAGAGAACAGCTCATTATTTTTATTTGAGATGTCAGAGAGAGAACTTATAACAGCAGATCCTAAACTAAAGAGCTCCTTTAGTAAAAGAGATGAGCTTAACCACAGTCAGATACTGTTGAGATATATTCACCTTAACATTTGTTGGCCTCCAGAGAAGGCCTACAGTTTCCTGAATGAAATAAAGAAACTTTGAATGCCAGGGAGGAAAGAAAAAAAGAGAAAGACAGTCTCACAAATAACAGTTAAACTCAGGGGTGACAGCTATCAGTATTAAATCTGTACATGTCAGAGAAATAAAAACTACTTTTTCTCACTGAGGTCATTCTTCTACATTATAGTCTGCCCTCTACCACGTGCTCCCATCCAGGGAGCAGCCCCATGATCTGCCATGAGGCCTGACAGTGGCAGTGATGAGTTCGGTTGTCTGTTCAGTGCTCATCAGGCACAGAGAGGTGGTGAACTGGGATTGCATCAGTGTGGGGGCCCCAGTCAGAAGCAACAGGTGATAAGAACATCTGCAAAGGGTAGGGCAGGGAAGGCTCTGGCATCATAGGCTCATTGCAGGGCTGAATCCAGCACCATACCTATAAACATGGGCTCCCCTTCGAGTGCCTAGTAGCAGGATAAAGCCCATGCCACCTATATTAGTCATAGTGGTGGTTCTGTAGGGCTTACTGTTTCATTTTAGAAGATGCCGGGTCTCAGGAGGTAAGGTACCTACTTGTGATAATTTTAACAGTTGTGTTCAAAATTAGACTTTCCTTTTCAAGTGAAACCCCAATGTTTAAGTGTGTATAAAAAATCTAGCTATGCATCTAAAAGGTGGGACTGACTCTAAGTTATTTATGTCTGTCTCCTATGTAAGTACACACAGAAAACCTCTTATTTTGAGAAATAAACTGGAGTGTAAAAAGTTTCAGTTTTTATACATAAAGAGTCTAAAGAATAAAATGAAATTTAAAAAATTAAGAAGATAAATCATAAAAGACACAAGGAGAAGTTAAAACGTTTTCTTTTTATCCGCACCATTAACTTCTGGAGATCATATTGATAGATGCTAAGTGACAAAATAGGAGGCAGGGGCAGGCAGAGGCTCTAATTCCCAATCTTGCAACATGTCAGACTGTGCTAGAAATTTGTCTAGTGGGGCAGAGGTAAGGGGAAAGCAGGAAGTTTTTAGAGGTAGCACAGAACCTTCATATGGGCAGTGTCTCAGGTCTGAGGAAAGCAGTGAGGGCTTCTTCCAGAGAAGAAGAGGAGCCAGCCTTTTCCTCCCCTCTGGAGCCAGCCAGGCTGGAACCCCTCACTCAAGCACCACAGGCTCTGGGCAGCTTTGAGCCACCACTCATCCTGCTGCACAGCGCTGTTAAGTGCTGCACTCTAGCCCCAAGCAAGAAATATCTAAAGACAGATAATCCACCAGCTAATCATCAAAGATATCTTTTTTTTCCCAAGTTATTTATGAGCAAGACACCAGATTATTAAACACCAGGATACTTCATTAGGAATGTATACAGGGCTGTGGTAGCCTAACAGCAATAAGATGAGATATGGTATATGCAAAGGCACATTCAGTGTCTGTAATTGTTTCATAGGACCTATACCTCTGATTTTGAGCCTTTTTTTCCTATGGCCAGAGCAGTATCAGGTATTAGGGAGATATGAGATACTCATACCATTTATATGGGAGAGGAAGAAGGGAGTTGTACTGTGCCTTTCTACATAATTTCATTCTTTATGTTCACATTTTTTCCCAAAAGTCCCAGTTCCTCTACTACATTCTGCCTTTAAAATTATATAAACATTCATTTGAAACTGTGAAAGCATCTTTTGAACCCAGGATCAAAGTCATGAACAAAGACTAAACCAGATTTCCTTCTCACTCTAATTCACAGAGATCTCATTTCTCAGCATCTGCCGCTTTATTTCAATGTCACCTTTCAGCAGCCTTTTGGCAAGAATTCTGTATTTAGGTATAAGCTAATGCATTTATGCTTGGCTAATATATGCATTATGACATTAACCATCCTTAAACATTATTCTTCTCTCTAAACTTACATGTCTCTATATCTGCTAGTTTTAAATATGAAGTGACAAAGTCAAAATACTTTGAAGTAACTGTTTGAATCTGTTTGAATTCTTTGCCCACAGGCAAATTCAAATTTCTGTATTAAAATAGAACGTTTGCTCATTGTTTTTTCCCCCCACCTGATCATTAGTTTCTCTCAGGGGAAACACACTGGCAAAATTACAAAATATCAGTGCCACAATAGAAGAAACATGGAAGAATGCCACTGAGTAAAAATATCCTCCCCGAAAGTCAGTACACAGGAACATAAATACATCAGGGAACTCCTAGGTCATCATCCCCAGAGCCCAGTTACCAGGACATGGTAAGCTTTTAGTCTGCTGTGGGCCACAGTGTGGCCTGACCACAAACATCAGTAACTGCAAAATGAAAGGGTTTTAGTACAAAACACCAAAAAACCCACAAAATCTATAATGAACCATTAAACAGAGAGCAAGAAAAAAAAATCAATGTCACTGCCAGCTTCTAAGTAAATCTACTGTGTGTCTAGAGGTAGACACATCAAAGACACCTTTCTGCACTCTGCCAGTGTCTAAACTGGTGCTCCAAGGTGTCATCCAGCCAGTCACCTCAGATGGGAGTCAGCAATGCACCACCTAGAATTCTGCCTTTACACAAAGAGAAAGAGCATTTGTCTAGACAAAGTGTATGTCATTCAGAACCAGTACCTTTAAAGAAAATTATGAGCAGGTTTAATTAGTGAGTAGCAATAAAGTAATTGAACAGTGATGAATATAGAGAAAAGTAGCACAAAAATAACACAAGAAGGAGTGATAAGCATAGATTCTCATGAAACACACTGCCACCTAAAATGTCATTCAATATAATCGGTTCAGTAAATCTAAGAATATTAAAAACATTCTTCAATTGACAGTACAGAAACTAGCTCCCTTCTGTTTCAGTAGACCTGAAAAAGGAGAAAACTGCTGAAATGAGAATTACACTCTGAGTCCATAAGAGTTCTACTCCATGCCTCTGGAATGGTAAAACCATTTCAAAGCCCTGAGGCTACAGTACATCACCACACTTTGACCAAATTCTGTACCTAGAATATGAAAACCAGAAAGGAATGTAGTGAGCTATTTACAATTACCTAGTCTGAAGTGTAAAGAGCAGAGATACAAAAGAGTAGCCGGAAAAGCAATTGGTAAATATGAACCAATGCTCAAAACAAATTTAGGCCAGATATGATAGAAGGGTTTTGTTGGTTTTCAGGAAGAATAATTTGCCCATCAAGGCATATTTTATAGACTTAGAGTGCCTATACAAATAAAACTAGCAGATCTCTTTGCAGAATGCATGCAAAATTATCCCAAAGTTATGTATTTATTATTATAAAGCTGAAAAAAGAACAGAAGGAAATGCTCTAAGAGGAACCATAAGCTGAAACATTATTCACCTTTTATCCACAAAAACATGTTTTTATTGTGGGCACTCTGAAGGCTCTTCACAGCAAGCAGTAGCCTCTGCAGCTGCAGACCCGGGCTTTTAGGGATGGCAATGATGAAGGTTTATGTATGAAATCCAATAGTAAATTTAAAAACCACCCTACTATTGCCCTGAGCTCTAACCTCTGTGGCCCAAATTCTCTTCTGAGTTAACAGAAAAAGTGACTCTCCTGGGTTCAGGAAAATACCATTGAGTTTGTTCTACCCATAGGACTGAGATCAGCAGCTTAGCTGCCACTGAGGATGAACACAGACTTTAATCCAGTATTCCTTGTTTGGGCATTGACTAGGGAACCTTGCTGCACTGGAGCTGAAGTGGAGGCAGCAGAGCAGAGATGTGGTGACGTTTGTCTGATGCGTCCTGTGGTGACGGGTTGGTGTTTCTAGTGTATCCTGGGTGTCACCAGGGACAGATGGAGATGTGTTGGGTTGAAAGGACACCTTCTCAAAGGGGGAAAAGCAGCTAGCCCTATTTTTCTCCCCAGTGAATTTCCTGCCCTCAGAGTCATACTGCAGGCTCTACTGCTGCCTCCAGATGTGATCCAGCTATCAGCCGATCTGGCTGCTGTCAAGAAGAAGAAAGTGACTGTTGCAGTGCTTCTTTAAATGATAATAACCTTTAAAAGCTAAACTCAGACACCAGCCTGTGGAGCTCTTCAGCTTAGGGTCACAGACACTTGTAAAATATTTATTGTCATGACATTTTGGGGAAGACCTATTCTAATTGTAACTTTAGCTGGCAGGTGGAATTCTAGCAAGAGGATAGGAGATTTTTGTTAGAAATACTGTCCAGAATACTGAGGCATTGCCAGAAGTGGAATTTTAAGAAAGGCTGAGGGACACATCCCTCCTACAGTTTCCACTCTACTGTGGAGGGAGGAGGCTTTATCTGCTCCCTTCTTCCACTCAGCTAGCAGCATCGTCCCGGCCTGGATAATAAGTAAATGTTATTTTGTCTGCTATATCTATGATCAATAATATAACTTGCAAAAAATCTAGGAACAGATCAGTGTATGAAGGCTGTTGACTTAAGTGTGCCCCTGAGCATGAGTCCTCTCAGCCAAACCCAGGTGCTAGAGCCGTCCGTTCAGCCAGACAGCATTAATTTTCTTATTTATGAAAATGTTTTGTATTAATTGTTAAGTTATTATTAGATGTCTGTAGAGACCATTAAAGACCTGGGTGTTGTGCAGTGCACAAGGACATATTGCAGAACATGACCTCAAGGCTCTTGTGGTAGGCTTGACATCATATAGAACATGGCTTGGACTGCTGCTGGCATTTGCAGCAGGAGCAAACACTGAGTTTCTTCTTGTCTTTACTACTCCTCAAAAGTCCTTCAGTTCCAAAAGGACAGAGCTTGTGTTTACAAGAAATGCTGCAGTGTGTCCACTTTCAATATGCAGCATTACCTGTTGTGAATGGAATTAATTTATTTTATACACAAAATGGCTATGTAAAATGAATTATAAATAGTTTTAAAAGAAAATCTTGCCTATAATGTAGTTTATAAACCAGATTTTGACTCAGATGTTTTTAGTTTGTCATTGTTGCCCCCGCAGCTATTATTGCCATTATTCTGAAATGTCAGAAAATGGGTTCCCTATCTGTCACCTAAAGGAACAGTTACTCCCAGCATGAGGACAAGACAAAGTAAAGCTTCAAGGGAAGTGTTATCAGGTTTCTTTGAGCATTAAAAATCTTATTTAGAAATATTACTCACTGAAGTGAAAGAGAAGACCAATAAAAACTTATTACTTACATGCACACAGGCACATACATACACAGATTACACTCATATTGGTAACAAAAAAAGGGAAAGAGCTGAAAACTGCAAGAATGGGTGTGGATTGTGTGAAGCTGTATAAAACCACTGGAGAAGGCAATCCAAGTTGCAGCAGGAATTTCAACTCTCTCCTTATATGGTGCCCAGTGCTACTTCTTGTACTGCTCACAGTGCAAGCAGAAATTTCCACTGTTGTGTTGGTTGGTTGATGTTCTGTGAATTAGGAAATATGGGCAGTGTTTAATTCAACATGGGGTTTTTTACATGTTAGCTACACCCAAGAAATGAAATGCTATTCAAAGCCGAAGGGTAAATGACTTTTGACCCCACAAGTGAGTGATAAAGTTTCCTTTGCCAGGCACTTACTTGGCAGGTAATTGCCACCTTTAGCTCATTATATTGTCTTCTGAGAAACAAAGGATCTATGTGCATCTGAAACCTCTTTTTGTGAGTGTCTTTGGCTCACTGTGGGTTCCAGCAAGAGCCTGTTAAGAGGGGTCCTGTTCTGAGAAGTTTGACACCCCCATCCCCCTGCTGGCCTTTGGTCTGCAATTACATTTCAGCAACAAGCATATCGTTCAAACAGGGAAAGAAATATGGCTCCCAGAAGGATGGCTTGACAGCAAAAAGCCAAAATAACCTCTGCAATTTTCAATTGGTTAAAGATGGTAGCAGCTTGAGTTTTATGCAGGGGCTGTAAACTAAGAAACCACATCCAGAAATCCTTGAAAAGATGAAATCCTTAAATTCAGTATTTTGAAATGTTTAACGTTGTTCAGACATGTAAATTTTTTGCCTCTCAACACACAGCCATTTGCACTCATCTACCTCAAGGGAGAAGTTCTACATGCTGTGTTTTCAGACAGAATTAAAACTACAGTCTTCATGTGTAAATTATTTCCTGAGTGCTGCACTCTCAAGCTCCATCATTTACAATTTGTCATGTCTTCCTGCATATTTCCTACTTTTCTGCCTTTTGTCCCCATAAAAAGATCCCCATAAAAGAGGTGTTAAGGAAACTTCGCTGTCTGAGTGTTCAGGAGCCACTCTGGCAGTCACACTTGTACCATCTAATCTGGGACTGAGGCCCCTTCACAGCTGCACACCCCACACTCACATGGTCAGACCAGGTTTCCTTACCAGGTCGACCCCATGTTTCCCATAGCAGGATCTCAGATGTCACGATCCTTAAAATAATTTAATCATGGTGAAATAACATAATAACAGCTTGAGCTGGGTGCCTCCAAGGAAGGACCCCAAACAAAGAAAACCCTGGGCTTTTATACCTTCACCGTCTGAGTGCTGGGGGTCATCAGATCCTGCTGCGTGTCTGAGTGTCCAGTCACCTGGCTGGGCACAGGTCCCCATGCCCTTTGTTATGCTCCCACCACCCAGAGCTCAATCTGCAGCTGGCACTGCAGCTGCACACCAAGCTACCAGCACTAAATGTCTCTCTCAACAGAGGGGACCCCTTGCACCCATAAAAAAGAAGTCCCCAGCTTTCAAATACTGTTTCTTGGAAGACCGATAACAATTTTGGGACAGAGGACATGATAATATGACCCTTGTTCACCAACTAAATGACAATATGCAGCATCAGCTTTTAAATGTCAAGGTCATTTGTGGTATTTCTATTTTGAGTAAAATGGTTCCTACTGTTTCCATGGTTTCACCTGAAATATGTACCTAGCCTCATTGTTAAGAACCTTGAAACCCAACCATTCTATTAAAAAAAATAGATATCCTCTTATATAGGTAGTAAATTTGACTTTTAAATGTAAAACAGTCTGTATTTACCCTGGATGTGTTTATGCATCTCTGGACTGCATATATGCAAAAAAAGCAGATGTTTGGATTATCCAATTTACCCTTCTCTTTGGCATATTGCACAATAATAGCTTCAATTATTTCTACAGCATACTTTTTTTTTCCTGCAGTGGAAAAATTTGCTTTAATTTTTACTACACATAAAGGAATATCAGCTTTATTAAAATAAACAATTGAGTAAAGGCAGTAACTCACAGTCATAATGAAAATGCAAAAGAAACAATATTCTTTAGACAGAGATTTTAAAATGTTAGCATTGCTTTAGATTGTATTCTGTATGTTCACATTCAGCTGTGGAAATAGTAACAGTTTTTAGAACTGCTGAATTTTCCAAGACGAGATAGTAATTTTTCCATTATTGTTGTTACTTAATAACTATTAATCAGAAACAGAATGCTGCAAAGAGATTGAAGAATGACTCACGAATAAGGCAAAGAATAGTTTAATGAATTTTGAAACCTCAAAATACAAAATTAAAACTGTGGACACTGAAAGGCAGTAGATTTCCATATTAAGGCCTCCACTACTGTTTGTGTTGCCAGTTTCAGAATGCTTATCTTTGCAATATTGCTGGCAAAAACACTATGTTTTGTCACCAACATGAGGTTACAGTGATGTAGCTCTGCTGATTTAGATAGAATTAGAGCAGACACTACATAGCAAGGGAGTCTGTTGTCTCATTAAATGGACATCTTTCCAGCCAAATTTTAAGCAGAATATGGAGCCAGGTCATTATTTAAACTTCTCCTTCTTTCTCCCTTCCTTTCTTTCTTTTGTAACATATCTATTAGTAGACAATCATCAGTTGAAGCTGTCATCGTTCATGTGACATCAGTCTGTGGTATTTTTCTTGTTTGGTAGTTATTCTTTTTGCAGCTGTAGAAGGCACAGGAAATGTAAGTACATAGAGAAAAATTGTCATTTTTGTCTCTGATAAATTGTAGTTTCATGTTGTATAAAGGCTGTTTATTTTTCCCTGATTAGGCCAAGAGATTGTAAAGGCAGTGAATGTGATCCAACTCACTTGACTGTAGCTGTCTAAAGCGCAGCCATCCATGCTGTGTTCATGGACTAGGTTCTATATTCTGCAATACAGAGGGAATTCAGTGGTTGACCTCTAGATATCTTTTGCTCTTTATATACATGCAAGGAGTTAGTTACTCCAATGTAAAAATCCTTAGGACACCTGTACAATGACATGGCTCTGAACAGTTTTGCTCAGTATCAACAGAATTTTATACAAAACTAAAATGTGTGAGAACAGAAAACTTTGGTTATCTATTTTGTATTATCTAGAGAGCCTATATCTATACCCTTAAATGTTATTTCTTCATATGTGTAATTTTAAAGTCCTTATGGTTTAATTATTAGTGGGGGTGAGGGGAAGAAAAGAAAAATTTGTACATGTTGTATATTGCCTGCTCTTATTTAGTTAATTAGTAAATTATTAAAAAGTACACTAATTAGTGTCAGCCTTGCTTACATTCCCCATTCTTCCTATTCATCCCTATTGCCTTTCTCATTCTTTGTTCCCAAAAGGTCTATCCAGCTATGCTAGAAGTCACCAAGTAGGTGTGTAGAAGGACATGCAGCTCCTATGGCATGTGGTTTCCACATCACAAAGGAGAGGGTGCAGATCACAGAATGATGAATTGCTCCTACCAGCCTCACTTTGGTATGAAGGCACAGCTTTGTAGTCTCCTCCTCTTGCACAGCCAAACAAACTGGCCTGAATCTAGCTTTCGAAGTAAAACTAAATTGCTCAAGCAGAGCTTATGTCAGATCATCGAAGAGCCATCATGATGCAACAAAATATTGCATCTGATACAGCAAATGTGTTACTAAGCTCTTAATTGCTGTGGGTTTCGGGGTGGGGGGGGGAGGGGGGTTGTTGTGTTTGGTTTTGGGGTTTTTTGTGCGTGTGTGGTTTTTTTTGTTTGGTTTTGGTTTTGTTTTTTTTTTTTAATACAGAGGGAGCTTGTAAACATGCAAAGTCTGTAATATCATTTCTTATGGTATTACATAAGAGAAATGCACAAGTTAGAATTCCCAGCACTTATGCACTTCAAATTCCTTCACAGCTTTAATACTTGGGAGACTAATGGCTGTTAAACACTGTCTATGGTGCTCTAAACTAACAGAATTGACTGAAGGCTGCTGTATCCTAGCACATCCAAATAAAAGCACAAGATGTTTCAACCAATTAAGACTATGAGAATAGTATGAATGTTTCACAGACTGATCTATCTTGGGCAAGCTTACACTTGGGGCAAGGTGCTCAGAAATAATTTTTTCCTTCTTTTTACATTTTCTTCACTCTTCAGCTGCAAAACATTCTTCCGATCTGTCTTAAAGCTCAGGGTATGCGTGGCACATCAGTATTGAAACTTCATATCCCTGCTAGTTTTGCAAATGGTCACGTTAGGTTCTTTTGATCAGAATTGCTGGCCCCAGGAGAAAGAGAATTTCTATGGTCACTTGGCCTATCTTGACTGCAAAATAAAATCTGTGCAGTCAAGGGTTTCAGTCAAGAGTTTATAGGGATAGCTTCAAAGCACTGTAGACAGAAGAATTTAAAATATGTCTTAGCTAAGAGCCCTTACTCTTCCCTAAAAGACCATACAGTCAGTGCTCTGCTGTCAATTCAGTGAGCAGTAAGGAAGCACAGATTTTTAATCAGCTGTGTTAAAACTCAAGCAATATTCTGCTGCTGCTTTTAGCGTTAAAGAATCAAAATATTTTGAATAGATTTTGTAAGAATAACATGGGAATACTCTTTTTTTTAATTGAGGTATTTTAGTGTCTAAATCACAGAATCATAGAATGGTTCAGGTTGGAATGGGCCTTAAAGATCGTTCAGTTCTGACACACAGAACATTTAATTTAGGTGTAAAAGTTCTCTACTCACTGAAGATAAACTTCTTGACTCATTTGCCAAGTATAGATAACAAGTGCCATTGGAAATGTCACAGGAGAACACTGCACAAAGGTGACAGATGGAGTACAAGTTACAGAGGAGATCCATGACTTTCCAAAATTCAGCAGGACATCAGCCAGGATGTTCAAAGACCATTAGGAAAAGTCAGTAGAGTTTGGAACTCCTCATGTAGACTGCTATTTGAGGGTGACTTGAGGATCTCAGACAAGCAAACAGTCTATCAGCTGCCTTGGTTAGGTCTCCATTACAGAATCACAGAATCACAGAATATGCCAAGTTGGAAGGGACTCACAAGGATCAAGTCCAACTCCTCGCCCTACACAGGACCATCCCCAAGAGTCACACCATGTGCTCAAAAGCGTTGTCTAAACACTTCTTGAACTCTGCCAGGCTTGGTGCTGTGACCACTTCCATGGGGAGCCTGTTTCAGAGCCCAGCCACTCTCTGGGTGAAGAACCTCTTTCTAATATTCAACCTAAAACTCCCCTGACACAACTTCAGACCATTCCCTTGGATTCTGTCACTCTTCACCAGAAAGATCAGTGTCTGCCCCTCCCTTTCCTCTCATGAAGCAGTTGTAGACTTTGAGTGTAACAGAGTGCAGACACCTAGTTCACACTATATCTGGGTACCTCAATCTTAATGCCTGTGACCTACTACTGGGTCTCACCATGGATGTGCAGATAAGAACTTAAAATTCATGGGAATTGCAGATATGTAAGTAAAATGTGCTGTGCATAAGGTAATATCGATGTTTTAGGCAACAGCAATTTCCAGAATTAAACACTACCTGGAACACATTGATTGATAAAGTCCCTCTCCAGCAAAGTATTTACCATGAGGCATGCAATAGGTTTTGTCTTTATTCAATGAAGCATTAAAAATATTAAAAGCAAACAAACAAGACAACCAACAATCCTAGTTTTATGGTCTAACCTAAGGATGGGTCCTTATCAAAGCTGGAAGGATCCTTTTTTTTGAAAAGATTCTCTAGACCTGTCTGAAGTCTTAGATCTTATTTCGTTTTTTCAGGATCAGTATAATTAGATTAAATTTGGGTGAGGAGGCAGGGATGGGACACACAAGATGACACATGATGGACACACATGACACTGGCAAACCTGAAGTAGTGTTATTTTACTTTATGTAAAAAAAAAAAAAAAATCCATTCCTCAGCAAACCACCTTACCAAAAGTGTCAATCTTCCCAAATCAAAGATGTGTCTGATTTTTATACTTGCTTATTAAGCTAAAGCCAAGCATAGCTTAATTTGGTCTCCACCAATCTTCTACATTCAACTGAACCATGAGTGCCAAATATGTTTTCAATTAACAGATTACTTGTCCAGAACGTTCAATGATAATTCTATTGAAATTACAATCTGCTCACCTTGTTAGTATGCTTCCCAGGTGGCTTTTGCCCAAACCCTCACTAAGAAAACGTTTCTTTAATTTACCTGTGGTAGTGAAATATCAGGTTGTTTCTCAGATCTTATTGTTACCCTAAGCCATGAACTCCATAAGCTAAGCATGACAACACCCATCATTACAGTTTTATGCTACATAATGGTGTTAAATCAGCAAAACACTGTTAATACAACCCAGAAATACACTATCAATTGAAGTGCAAAAGTGCAAAAGCACCTGGTAAAAGATAGAGCTAGCAGAACCCAAACAGTGGCATTATCCACTAAGATTCAAATACCTAAGGGGACCTTGTTAATTGTGCTGTTGTCTACTCTATTTGATTAAATCCTGGTCCTGTAGCTGCAACTCTGGCATTTTCAAGACAAATCCTCCATCAGTGTTAAAAAATTGGGCTAGACTGACTGACAGTCTGATCCAAGCTAATCCTACAGAAACATTAACAAGTTCCAAAAGCAGCAGGAGATACTGTTGCTATTAGTAGCTGATCTGTTTGAGGAAGGATGGACCAAGTATGATGAAGAGGTTAAAAATAAGTTAAACAACTTGCATGCTTGGCTACTCTGCTTTCTGTCCCTGTTATCTAACATGATCACCTGAGAAGAAATCTCCGATTTAATTAGAAGTACCAATCTGGGATTTGTGCACTTACATAACAAATCACCTTGGGAAACAATTTTTAAAAATACCTTTTTACCAAGAATACTCTCCCCAAATATTAATTACTCATGTTTATAGTAATTACAGCATGGCACTGCACAATTACCCAGCTCACAGTTTTGTATACGATGAATTACAATAGTTGCAAACAATTAAGGCCAGAACCTGAGTGACGCTTATCATACTGCAGAAATATGTGTTTTCTCTAGCTTTTTTTATTCACTGCTATAATGAAACCTTTTCTGCTTTCTAAAATATATTCTGAGCATAGTATTTTTGCTGTTTTTTCTTGCCAGATGATCTACTGTCTACACAGAAAGTTGGAACTGGTTTAGAGTCTATTTTTAAATCTCTGCATTTGAATGAAGTTTTATTTGTTTGTTTTTAACTCACATCTGCCACTTTAAAAAAAAAGAAAGAAAGAAAAAAAAGGAAAGGCCATGGTTCATTTCAATTTAGTGGATTTATCTCAAATCCTGGCAGGTTAGCTTGACACGTTTTTGCAGAACACGTAGGACATTTGGGATTAAAGTTACTCCTTCTAACCATGTCATTATCATTGCAGCAGCATGCAGGCACTGATTATGTTCTCTCTGTCTCACTTCTACACCTCTAATCTCAGAGCTGACCCAATTTATATCACTCACTTTACATGGGCATCTGCATATTGAAATCCAGGAGAGGGGAAAGGGCTGAGACTCCCTGAAAATAAAGCTGGCAAAGAGATTAATCCATTTCTAAATGCATTTTTGTCTGTTGCTGAGTGTGCAGAGTTTCATCCATTTAAGGAACGTAGGCCAAAAGCCTGTCACTGACACTGCTTGGGAAGGTACAAGGAAGAAACAGATGAATTGGTATTTGAAATGGATCTGTCACCAGCACAGCAATTCAAATGATTTGGGGATCTTTTGAGAGAGAGGGAAGGAGGGAGTCAGACTAATAAAGTTGGAGTCAACATCTCAGACTAATCATTTGCAGTAGTTGGTATAAGAAAATATTCTTTTCCTTTCCAAGTATCAGTCATCATCAGTAGCTTTGGAAAACCTGATGTGCTCTTAAAAGCATTCCCAAAGTAGGTACAATCAGTCATCAGTGGCAGAGGTTTATGTAATCTCACATTTACAATGAGGAAAACAATTTATGGAAGAGCATAAACATCAGACACAGTGGCCCTCAGGCCTTTGTAAAAGGATTACCAGGAAACAACTTAGCTGACACAGAAATTAACCATTTCATAAGTGTACTCATACCCTTCTGAGCATGAACAGTTTTACCCATTTGATGATCCCAGGTCTAAATCCAGATTCTTCTAATCTTGAAAATACAGAACACCATTATTCCTCTCAAGAGCATTTTCTGCACTTTTATAGAAGGCTTCTGCTGAAGCATCAAATACTCAGGACTGTTTAAAAACAGTGCTTTAAGATTTATATTTACCCATAACATTGGAAATAGCAAGACATGCAAGGTGTTCCCTGGGTGGCTTATGTCAAACGTGGGTGGGTGAGGTGTGTAGATGCCAGATGTGTGTATGAGACCTCTTTGCACATGGAGACCTCAGTAAGTGGGGAACCAGAGCTGGGCAGGCAGAGCATTCATAGAGCTCAGCTGGGTTTTTGGTTTCTGGGTTCAGCTCGCTCACACCTCTGACTCTTCCTCCCTCCTCTGTCTGAAAGCAAGACCAGAACATTTATAGCTCTAAACTGTATTTTAGGCACTGTAATGTCATCCCCAAGAAACCTCTCTGTGGAACTTTAACACTCTGCTTGATAAGCCATGGTGCATCTTCCAAGCTTGTGGATGAGAGTAGAGAAATATCCTTTCCTGGGGCCCTGGGAGTCAGGCAGTAGCTGTACCTGGAGCAGCACACCGTGCTTATTTGCTGATTTCTTACAGTGGCAAGCCAGTACAGGTCATCACAGCAAGAATGCTGGGATTATTCTCATTTTTTGCCTAAAGTTATCTAGCAGTAAAATCTTAAATTCCGGATAGTCCAAAGCAGGGAAATGATTTTTGCAACAGATGGCTCAGATAGACCCCGACATAGGTACTTAGAATAATTTCCAGCACTTCTAAATCAGATAAAAAATATATTAATATAGGGTTAGGAAAAATTGAGTGCGACCATAACTCTTTTCAAAATCAACTATCCTGAGACTGTGGGAGGAATTGTCCTGAACTCGTCAGCCAGAAAAATGTGATGATTGTACTGCTGTCAAATCTTTCTCTACAGAAAAAGTGTCAAGTTTATTTTTATACCTGTTACTATTGCATGTCTCGTGTGTTATACTAAATATGTGCAAAATTCCTTTCTAAGAGAAACTGTGATTAAAAAAGGAAGAATACCATGAGTTTAGGTGTGATAAAACGAATATGCAAAAAGAAGAAATGGAGTAGGAAACCAGGTAAGATTTTTTTTTTCAGGTCTTCATAGCCAAGGGGTTTTTTGGACACTTCCTTCATATATAAATGTTAATACTCAATAAATATAAATATTATATAGTCCCTGAAGGGTAATAGAAGAGACATATAGGACAGTATAATGATCAGTTCAGAAGTCTATTCTACATTTAAGTGGATTTAAGGTTGAAAGCACTTGTCAATAATTCAAGGGTAAAATACATTAAAGGACTACTGTAATTACCCAAAGCTCAGGCAGTAAAAACTCAGAAACTGAGAATCAAGAACGTGATTGTAAGAAATCCAGCCATGCAATTGTCAGAATTTTGCGGTTACTGTCTAGCGTTATGACAGAGCATAGTTAAGGCTAGCTGACTGTCTCTGTTGTGCCTGCTTTGTCTACCTGTACCTTGATTCTTTTCAGTGCAAAATAACTATATATTTAAATGCAGTTATTTGCTGACCCTGGTGTCTCTACTAAGAGGCAATCAGCCAGCCCCTCCAGAAAAGCAGCACAGGGCCTGTCAGAACACAAATAAGGTTTTTGCCCTCACCATGGAAATACAAACAACACACTTCCGTGAATTAGAGCAAGAAAGATTAAATTAAAAGACGACCCCTGGTCCCTGACAGCTGTGTCTCCTTTTCCACACAGCCCAGAACACGATATATTGTGCATTTGAAAATAACCTAGAAGAAAGTGATCTGTGTGTAAAATGACAGAAAACAGACTGAAAGGGATCTCAGGAGTCCTGCCTAACATAATGCTGCATTCTAACCCCATGCAATGACTCCTTTAGCAGGTCCCTGTCAAAGACAGCAGCAAAAGGGATTTAGTATTTAAAAGGAAATTACTGTTTATGTTTGGCCTTCTTCCCAATGCTTTGCTTTCTTAGCTATGGCTAGACCTGTGAAATAATAAGTGTTCATTTAGGAAAAAAAACCCACCCTGGAAGTACAAAGAAGTGCAGAATTTCTCTAGGGAAAATACTGAAACTACAGATGACATAATCGACTGAAATAAAGCCTGTGTTATGGGCATTAGTCACCCATTCTCCATGTGTCCAGGCTGTTCAAGATGACAGAGAATGCCTCTGGCACACTTTGGCATTATAAAAGAATTGTGATTTCACTTTTGACTTGTTTTCTTAGTCAGATGGTCTACATACCCTCAAACAAATCTGAACAGCTGAAAAAAATAAAAAAGAGAGAAAAATAATAAGCAGCTCTTTGGTTTGCTCACCACTCCTCACTGTGCACCTCAAATCAAGGCTAATTAATTCTTACAATTCATGTTTTCTTCCTGGAGAATGTGCTGCCAGATCAGATCAAAACAAAGAAACAAAAAATCTCCACCTGAAATGCAGCTTCATTCAACAAATGCCAACACAGATTGTCCTTGTGCAGTGCCATGACAGCTGTGTGATTTATGCAGAGCACACAGCTGATGGCAAAACAGAAACAGGAGGGGCACAAATTGAAAAGTATCCACTCTCTTGAGTCTGTGGCTGCATGGTTATCAGGATTGTAAAAAATATTCTGGTTGCTTCCTTCTCTGCCATCTTCACCTGGGATCTTTTAATGATTGCTCTGAAGCAGGCTGTCACAATAATGGATGCTCTCAGCGCTGTCTGCCTTCCAACCACTTGCTGCTTGCTGAAGAGCCGGTCCCTGATGCCTGTCAAGGAAAAGTTCTCTCCTGGCAGTGGGTACCTGACCTCACCAGTCCCCAAGCCATGCTAGCAGCCTGACAAAGAGTGTTTTCACTTTGTCCTCTCTCTGCCTCAGGGTAGATGGTAGGAAGTTTAGGATAGGCCAGCTGGGCTGTAGATGTGCTGCTCCTAACTTGTTTGTTACATTACTTTGAGAACACCTTTACTGCTAGATGTTCTGCAAACAGACGGAATCAAAAGTACTCTCTTAAAGCACTGGACTAAGGGCTAGGCTGCAAAACTGGATGCCGAATCATGAAGAAGGTCAAGCAACAACAGATAATGAATTTCTGGTTACTTATATCGGCTTCATCTCTGGTCCTTAACTGCCGCGTACCAGAGGAGGAGGAAGGAGACGATCCTAGCCGATGTTGGGATGAGGGCTAGAACTCTTTTATTCATGGGAGCATGGGACTTATATAGGGTCAGGGAGGAGCTTGGAAAGTGGGAGGAGTTTGGGGGCGGATCGCGGCAAGAGGGGAAGGGCTTACAGGGAAGGAGGGGAATAGTCAGGGCATGGCCAGCCTCACATGATGACGCTGGGATTGCATCACAAGCCAGCCAATGGGAGATAGGGAATATACAGCCAATGGGAAAACGGTAACCAGGTAACCGCAACCAATCACAATACAGCATACAAATTCAAAGGGATAAAACATGAATTTGTGAGTTCTGAGGTAATTGTCCATTTGTGGTATTGATAAACTGTTCAGCATGGTTGTTCTGGTAGCCTTTCAGAGAGTGTTCTCCGACACTTAACAAGCCACAACCATGATAGTGAACAGATCCCTAGACAGCATTTCCTTGATTTCATAATTTATTTTGTATTCCTACTAACTTAGAACACAATGAGTTCAAAAAAGCACGAAAATAAATGTCAACATTCTCATGGTCCTTTGGAGACAGGAGAGCATCCTAGCTTCATTGATGTCTTCTGTCCTTGCTCTTTTGCATGGGGAGTTCATTGTGTATTGGTAGGAATGGAAATGGACTAGTTTTTTCCTCCTAGACCAAGCAGTCTGAGTAACGCTTAACCTCTCATTTAAGTGCTGGGAAAGGATTCTTGCTACTTGATTGTGCTTCTTAAACTACTTTATTAGTCAGGATTCTTTATTTTTTTATAGAACATCAGAAAACAAATAAGGTTTCCCTGAGCTTCACCCACTGGGCTTTCCCATTCCAGTGGCATTCTGCTTTGAGTCTCAGAAAAATGATAAGCAGGATAGTGGAAACTATGTCCGTTGTAAAACCTCTTGAATAGGAAGCAAAGTTGAACCATTTGTATGAGTAATCAGGCTGGATAGAAAGGTGTAATTGTAGCCCCTTCCATTACAACTATGGAACATGGTATATGCAAAGTTCTTGGCAGATTGCCACAGCTGAGCACCTGTACAGTGAGGCTGAATCCTATCCTATCGATATGTATGTTACACAACTGTATTGACAGCATTAGCATAAATCCCTTCCACCTAAAGCTGACTAACAGTTTCTGTTACAAGCCCCATGTGTAAACCCTTATACATTTACATAAAGGGCATATAAAAACATATTTGTATGGAATTTTCCATTTAATTCAGAACAAAGAATTAAGCAAATAAAAACAAATCAGTGTCATGGTGCAGAAAATGTTTAAAAAGTGAGTGTGTGGAACCAGATGTAAATTATGTAAAGGATGAACTCGGATGGTTGGCTTTAAAGATCAGTTCATTTGATTCAAAAAAATAGTAATGCTGCTTTGGAAAACATCCAGCAAAACACGCCTACCAATTTAACCTCCCAAAGGAGACAGCTTGACTAACATTATAGGCAGGAAGTCAAGAGAGTGTAGCAAAGCTTCGCTCCTGAGCACCTATCACACCTGCAGTCACAGTGCAGGGTAGCCTGAGTCTGCTCCTCCCTTGCAAAACAGGGATTCAGGGACTAGGCAGGAATAGCAGAATTTGGACTGAGACTGACTGCTGCTCCTCAGGTACCCATGCCCGGGGTGGGGGTACCAGGGATGACAATGTGACTGAGAGACAGCAGAACCTACTCCATGCTCACAGCCGTGGCAATCTCCTAATTAAATCTGGTGATTAAAAATAGCATTTGTATTGATTGCAGGTAATGATCAAAGCTCTGTCAAGCAATTAAGATATAAATCTGACCTTTTGACTATCAGTAGCCCAAATATTGAGTAAACAGAGAAACTCAATACACAGTGATAAAATTCAGAAATCCAGAGAAACACCTGGATGAGTCCAACTGCATCAAGTTTTGTGTTCTGTAACCTCTCTAACATGATCTACTCTTCAGCTCTGCCACATACCCTTTTGAAAGTTTACCACATGCTCTTGGCTCTTATTGCACTGTTTAATCCCACAGCCTCATCTCCAGGAACAAGGAAAAGTAGTTAAAAAGAAACCCCATCTGATGTAACCGTTAAGGGTATTAGTCGTATATTGTTTAATGGGCAGTGCTTTTCACCAATGCCACAGAGATGCTGCTAGAAAAACAACAGGGTTGATGGTATAAGATGCTCTCATTTCTAAGAACAGCATTTGTGATAAGCTGTTCCAACAGTGGCCAGTAAATGATTAGTAGCTGTGAACCCTTTGTGCTTGTCTGCAGGTGAGTTACAAGAGCTCACAAGACTGATTCAGTGAGTGATACCCTCAGGGGTGATGCCTTCCAGAAGATATTCGCTTGAGCTGTGATAATAAAGGACACAAATAAACCAGTGACTGCATGACCCTGAACCTGCTCTAAAGACACAAAGCAGCCAAGTAGAAGAGAATCCACAGCTGAAAAAAAGACAAACATATAACTGAGAAGTTTCAAATAGGGAATTTTCTCTGTAGCTGTATGTCCTGATAATAGATCCACAGGCTACAGGCCAGAAACTACACAGGTAAGGTTGAACAACCTGCAGCTCTGAGACAAGTTTGATTGATTAACTGTTCTCTTTTCTGTATGTGATTAAACTCTCAGAAATGGGATTTACATGGCCATGAGACCTCATACACTGCAAGGCCAATGTCTTCCTCCCTTGCTTACTGTTTTCCATTCCAGCTCTGACAGTTACTCATTTAGCTTTTCTCCGTGCAGACTCCAATTTCATGTCTGCCGATACTCTGGCAGAGTATCGGTCCCTAACAAACCCTGGGCCTGGAAACTCACAGATGCATTCGTGGGGCACATGGGGACATTTTCTGCACTGTGCCCAACTTTATCCCCTGTTCTTTGTGTTCAGATAATACAAGCCTCCAATATGAGAAGGCAATTGTTTTGAATTTTTAACTCATTGCTATATAGGAATCTACCACTTACATACCAGTGAAAGTTGTTTCTGAGATCTCTGAGCAGAGTTAGTCCCAATGTTTATCCCAAGTCATGTAGCACCCTTTTATGAAGCTCTGTAATGTTTCATCAACAACATAACACAGGTTGTCTAACCATAAGGGATAAAGCAGCCTGAAATGTGGCATATCAATAGTTCTGCTACAACCTCAAAATTCATAGCTCTGTCCTGCATGCTATGATGCTGCCTAGAGGTGCTCAAACCAGATCAGGCATCAAATGTCACCTAGATCCATAGCAAGATTTTCTACTTGTGCTTTTCTATCCTAGTCCTCAGATGAAAAACAGTATCCAAATTCCTTCCCAAGTAATATACGGGGAGGAAAATGATTCAGATGTATTTGTTCAAGTTTGGTACAACAGCATGGCACAACAGTACCACAGTTAATGCTCCTAACAAACACTCCTTAAAGATCACCTGTACAAATGAGATGGTGAAGTATTTGGGCCTTTGGGCCAGATCCAGCATCACCAGCTCCAACAGAAAGCTCCTACTCATCTCAATGGATTCTAAATTAAGCCCTCAGGTCCTGAAGGGCAGCTGCTCAGAGAATTATGCTAGGTCATGGCTAGAGACCAGGCACTGCAGTCCCAGGGATTACTGAATATTTTATGATTCAGTTATTAAAAAACATGTGTATCAGATATCTATCAGGCTGAGCATCCATAACCCTGGCTGCTCCTGGGGAACTGAGGGAGGATATTAGCAGAAGAGCTATTTCAGGACTGCAGGAGTCTGCCTCCAATAAGCCAATACTTTCATGCAGTGAGGGACTTTGCCGGATATTCTTGTAGTTGTCAGTAGGTGTGAGGCTGACTCAGGCTCTGCTGCAGTAAATAGCCATAACAGATTATTCAGGGTTGAGCTGCCCTGTGGATGTCTCCAGCCTCCTGGGGATAGATCAGGGCAGGGCCAGGGCAGACACCTGAGAACAACCACCTCTTCCTGGACTTGTATGCACACAGGATTGAGGCCTTCTGGATGTGAAGCAGAAAGGAAAAGCTTCTGGAAGGAGAATGGCTGCAGGGAGCTGGGCGCAGCAAGGGCAGGTTTTAACAGGCATCTCAACTGTGATTTCAGTAGTCAGTTCATCCAAACTGAATCAAGCTGTTTGCAACACAGCTTACTCTATTCCTTAGAGATATTACCATTAAAAAGTGGCTGGATAACAAACTACTTTAAAATTAGCATCAACAGTAGCAGTTTTGTAGCATTTCTTAAAAACAATAGGTAAACAAATCAAATCACTCTTAATTATTTTTTGATAATTGTTGAAGCCTGCTATGATATGGAATGCCAATCAGTTTGCGGTTTTTCAGACTCTTGATGAGAATAGCAGTGCCTACCTGATTAATTCTAGTCCTAACCTAGCTGATCCAAGATGAATAGCAAAGAATATGTGGGAAATTAAGCCTCTTACATCAATGTTTTCTAAGACAATAAAAGATTTCACATGTAGATGGATGTAGTCAAAGAAAAAAGCTGAAGTACCCCAGAACATAAAGTGCCTCTGATTTCTTTCCCAACCTGACTCACTGAAAATAGAATTTTTTGTGATAAATCTCAAAAGAACAACTGTGAACTCCACCTTGAGTTGGTCTGTAGAAAAACCTCATGTCCCTGAGAAAAGTGGTTTAGATTGTAATACACTGGTCTGCAATGTCCACTAAACCAAGAGTGACAGTGACAGCACTAAACAGACTTTAGTGCCTGGTAACATTTGTCTGTCCTTTGATTTCCACTTCTGCTCAGGAGCAGTTACTGCAAGCACTGATACTTTGGAAATTGTGGCTAGAAGGAGTGAACCAGACTGAGGACCACCATGCCAACAGAAGTAGGCATTGTTTTCTTCAAGTAGTGTGACAAGAGAAAAGAAATTTCTCTTGTCACAGTATTTTTATTAAAAATAGAAGTAATGCCATATACTCTGATTCAAAGGTATCACCACAGCATTGCAGTCATCCTTATAAAGGGGGTGTACTATTTGCCTGAAAGGTAAAGGGGAAATAAAGCAAATGGGGTCAGATTTTGCTCCCAAGTGCTCTACTTTGGAACCCATTTTGGTTCCTCACATTTATTCAGCCCCAGTCCTGTGAGGACTGTGTGCTTTTATGAACAGAAGAAGCCTTGCAGTGCTATTGCAGCTGGTGGTCCTGTTCCCCTCCCATGTCACAAGGCAAAATAACCTGAAGAGAAGCCACGGCACACCAGTGTGCATGTGCAAGGGAAAATGAAACATGCTTCCTGTGCATTTATCAAACAAGCCAGTCGCACACTGCCACTGGACTCCATGCTGCCTTTAGAGAAGGCTCACCCCTGGACATGGTGCCCAGCATGGCTAGGGGGCCCCTGGAATGGCAATCCTTGGCCAGCCCAGCACAGAGGGAGCTGTGACCCTCTCTAAAATCCATCCAACATGTGATAAGAGGTCTGTCCCACCTCAGCAAGGGCAGGCAAACCTAAGTCAGGACTCTGTTACATCCAGATGAGGGAGAGCTGCCCTCAGGCAGCTGCCTGAGTGCTTGTTTCATACCCACTGAACCAGAAGGAGAAGTGACACACGCACAGTTGCATGGTGTTGTGTCTCAGTAACAAAATCTCTGGATACAAATAGACTAAGCATTCAACTCAATTAAACTGTGTTTCAAAGGTCAGACACTATAGTTGCCATGTGCATCCTGGATGTCAAAGCTCATCCTCTAGAACTCAATCCCTTAATGACCTCAGCACCGGTTACTGCCCTCACGCAAGTTCCCGGCTGTTCCGGCTGGCTGAGATGAGGCAGATAGCTCATCCATCTGGACACCATCTGCCTCACAGGAGTACCGAGTCATGCTAGTGAGGGCTGAAGCGACCCTGTACAAGCTGTGATGTGGAAAACACACAACAGCAGAGAAAATCCGTCTCCAATCCCTGCAAGGACACCACAGACTTTGTCCTAAATCTCTATTACAACAGGTGGTTGCATTGACCTGTGACACCCACAAACACTTGCCCCCTGGTTTGCATTTTTCGTGTGGTTCAGCACGTACATTTCTTCTGGATGACAGTCTGGTGTCTGCCTCACAGTTGACAGAAAGGAGATTTGTTTATTAGTCAAATGGAAAAAGGAACAGCAATCCTCTCTTGAAGTCTCTAAAGAGGTAGTGTGTGCTCTTAATTATAACCTCCAGACTATACCTGAGAAGCAGAGAGAAGGATCATACATATACATATACATATACATATACATATACATATATATATATACATATACATATACATATACATATACATATACTTATACATATGCATATACATATACACATACATATACACATATACTTCTAAGTCACTCAAAATTACTCTTAAAGTGACTCAAGGGCTTTGCGGAGACAAAAAACAAACAAACGAATGTAAACTAACATGGCAACACTGTACATTTTACCCACTGTAGCCTGCATTTCACTGTGTAGCAAATGTGCAAAGGCCATGTAGATTTCCAGAAAAACATCTCTCTCTCACCATGTCATACACGGGTAAAGAACCTTGACTACCCTGCACAATGCAAGTATCAACCTGACCCAGTGAGGCAAAAAGAAGAAAAACAGAAATGAACACATTTGGGAAGTCTTGATAATTACAGCTGGTTGCATTAAGGAAAAT
Source organism: Campylorhamphus procurvoides (assembly GCA_013396655.1). Classification (NCBI taxonomy): domain Eukaryota; kingdom Metazoa; phylum Chordata; class Aves; order Passeriformes; family Dendrocolaptidae; genus Campylorhamphus; species Campylorhamphus procurvoides. The sequence goes on along the minus strand of WBMV01003394.1, from coordinate 234,282 downwards.
TAAATGTTTTCAAAGGATATTTTTAAAGCTTGTTTTTGTTAAAAACAAAAATCCCTGTGATTAGTGGTAATGTGGTAGACCAAGATGGTCAATAACTGTGATGGCAAAAGAGTCCTTGTAAATGGTATGAATCATTTAAATCAACATTAAAACCCAGCATTATAGCAACACTTCCTACTTCTGGAAATATTAATGAGGAAGGAACTTAAAGTGCAGTTAACTGTCTGCTGGATTGTATCCAGGAACCTGGTTCTCCTGGCACATGAACCGATGAAACTTTTGCCAGTATTTTCTGCAAGCTTTGCAGTCCCTGCAAGAAGGGTCTGTGCCCCACAATCACACTCTGACTTTGCTGGGCAAATTAAAGAGGATCCAACTCACCTAATTCAATCCCTCTATAAGTCAGGGTTGCAGCCTAAGCTGGCTTCATGAACTTTGTAAGTCAGTGGAAAGAAATAGGCACTTGAGGGTGGCAGTCCATTTTATTCTAGGCACTCACTTTAAGACAGTTTAAGATGATACATCCTGTGGAGGCATTTACTTGCTTTTGATTGTATGATCTAGAAGCTCTTACTGACTTGTAGAGATTAACTAGGTAACCTTGCAAAATGGAAGGCATCACAGGTACAAACGGACAGCAGTAGCGCTCAGTTGGGCAAGTCATACTTCAGTACCTTCTGCCTCACTCTGGTTTCTCCTGCAAGCCCTGAGGTAAGCCCAAAAACTCAGGCACCAGTAGTGTTATTCCATGATGCCTACAGAGCCTTCTATCTTATGGTTTCTGTCTTCTTGGTTGACCTCTGAGTTTAGTATCAGGATGATTGTTTTGACAATCCCTCACTGAAATACAGTACCTTGCACAAGGAGCACTGAGAAGACAGCTGATCTACTGGTTCCCTTGGTTAAGTCAAAATTTAAATTGTTGTTTTGATGTTAAAAAAGTGTTGGTGTCTTTTTCTTACTGAACTGATTTTCTTAGAATTTGGATCCTACATGTGAAAAATATTCAATGTCAAGAAAGTGAGTGCTGGCTTCTCATCCTCAACTGTCGCTAAGGTGTTTTCACTCAAGGGTTCCCCATGTGAGTAAAAATCATATCTTTCTTATCTTCAGACTTCCCTAGACAACACCTGTCTTCATAACCTCTGAGATCACTACCTGGCCAAAATCATGGTGGGATTATTCTACAGCTGGTCTCAGTTGGGGACACTAATATGTTTCACCTAGGACTTGATGTCCAGATTTACAGCAGAGCAGATATATGCATGACCAGAGACAACAAGTCAGAAAGGAGATCCCGAAGATACCACAAATTGTCATGCTTTAGACTGTACTGTTTGCATATATACTCTATCTGATCTCAGAACTAAATGTATAGATCTGCCTCACAATTCTTATCCTTTGCCTGTTTATACATATGATCAGAATCCCTGTCAATGTTTTCATTATGCATATATCATATATGACTGGGCAAATTATTCAGTGTATATTTTGCTGGGGTCCAGAAACACGGGGACTTCTTCATGTTTGAGTGTGCATTGTTGGCCAGGACAGAATGGAAGGAAGAGAGCAATCCCAATTTTCTACTCTATTTTAGAAAATGCTGGTGTCCTTTCATCCCCTCTTCCTGCTGACTGGTAAGAAACAATAATAACCCTCTTTAAATAGATTTGAAAATTGATTGCACTGCATTAAATATACCCTTCCTACCCCAGCTGCAGTTGTACCTGTAGCTAAATACTTAAACCATCTGTCTTGCAATGGCTAAGAAAATGAAAAAATGAAAAGACATGTTGACAAAATCAGCAGCTGCTCTTATTGGGGCCATTTGTTTGCACTTGCTGACTGTTCTTGGAAGATGTGCAAAACCTAGTGCAAAAGTCATTCAGGAATATGTACCAGACAGAATTCCAGCTATTATATTTTGCCTTTTACTAGATCTAGAGTGTTGGGCATCTGGCCCAGAAGTCTGAAATATATGGATGTGAGCTGTTAAATGTTATCTTCACAGCCTTCCATGCAGTAGGAACAATGCTCTCAGCAAACCATTTAGACAGCAGATTTCCACTCTGTTACCTGGAATGTTTGTTATATACAACTCATCTGGGGGAATCTCCCTCAGAATATGGTATTTGCAGGGAGAATGCCATAAACAACAACAAATAGAAATGAATAGCTATATGTTGTTCTCGTGTTTGAAGAATATGAACATTTTTTCTGTAGATCTGCTGTCTTACTTAGATCTATTATCCATACCATTGAGTCAATCCAAGTTTCTGCTGAAGTCATGTGCCAAAGTTATCCTTGGAATCACACCACACTGACCAACTAGAGTGAAAAAAAATCTTCAGCTGATTCTGGGAAGAAAGAGGACTAGACTCCTAATGTTCACCAAAAGAGAAAAGACTATATAGAGTTATGCAGTGACCCTATTTCACCTGCATAGAAAGGAGATCATCTGTGAATAATGAATTCCACAGTCAGCAATAGTTACTTGGAAGCTCAGTTTTTGAGACTTTATTGAACCAGATACTGCAAGGAAAATATTTCACATTACACTACAATGCAGTCTAGGCCAGCTAAGGCTGAATTATTTTTTAAAGGTGAACACTCCAAGAATGCCATAAATTAAGATCCTGGCTTAGAGACCATATACCCTTAACAACAAATTGCTACATAACCAGTTCAAACAGTGCTGCCTGGCTCACAGTCATCTTCAAAATAGTATGGTTACTACAAATATGCCATGGTTTCAGGATAAACTGAACTTCTGAAGAATCAGGGTATTGCATATCATAGGCCTTATGATTCTGAGGAGAGAAAGCTCACACATAACAGAATGGGAAGGGATCTCTGGAGACAGTCTGGTCCAAACCTCCTCCTCAAGCAAGACCAACTACAGCCAGTTGCCCAGGAGCATGTCCAGATGGTCTTTGAGTTTCTCCAAGGATGGGGAGTGCACAACGTTCCCACAACGTGCAAACTGCTAGTGCTTGGTCGCCTTCACAATGAAGGAGGGAACTTCCTGTGTTTCAGTTTGTGCCACTGCCTCTGATCTCGGCAGTGGGCACCACTGAAAAGAGCCTGGCTCCATCCTCTTTGCTCCCTCCCTTCAGATATTTATGTACATTGACGAAATCCTCTGAGCCTTCTCTTCCCCAGACTGGACATTTCCGACTCTCTCAGTCTTTCCTTACAAGAGAGATTCTCCAGTCCCTTTATCACCTTAGCTGTCCTTTGCTGGACTCTCTCCAGTACGTCTATGCCTCTCTTGTGCTGACAAAGACCTTGGTAACAGCAGGACAGCAGCCCTCTGTGAGAGGCAGGAACTGCAGCATCTCCTTCATTATCTTGGTGGCACTGACTGGCTGACTGCAATACTGGAAGAATCCTAGATTTGATTCCTCACTAGGAGAGAACTTCCTTCTTCAGCTCATTGCAGAATGACTCCAGTCCAAAGCAAACATCTATTGCACCTGGGTTCTGTTTCCGGGCTGTTCTCTGCTGTTGCAGTGATAAAACCCAGTCTTTTTGTAACCAAACATTTGAATTTTCCTGTATACTCCAAAAATGAGACACAAATCAGAAATTCATCATCATTCATCCAGACTAGAATGTTTTACAGCATGCAGTAGCAAATATTTTCCATAAAATATTTTCCCATAAAAATAAAAAACCCAACAAATTAGCGGGGATTTGGTTATGAGCTATAGTGGGCTACACTGTGTTTCTGGAATAGAGTCCATGTGGTTTGTGTGTGCTAAATGTAACTGTAGTCTTGAAAAAGAAGAATACATTCAGCATTCTGCAGTCCGGGGCTAGAGGACAGACAAGGAAACGGACAGGGACAAGCTTACCTCAAGTGTAAATGAATAGCTTGGGCATTTTAATAATGTAGATGAAGCTATCAATTTTCCCAATTTTAATGCAAATTTCAAGACTTTATTTTATTCACAAAGACCCATCAGTTGAAAAATAAGCATTCTGAACTTCTTTTTCTTCTTATGGGAGTACAAGACCTTTTACATTAAAAATCTATGATTTATATATATATATGAGTACCTTAGAAAATTGGCTTTAAAAGCAGAAGACAGGGGAAGAAAACCCCCTCAGATTGTAACTCTCACTGTCCTGATTTTGTGGCACTTAACTTAGACTTACATCAAGCAACATTAATTAGTGGTTATTTGCAACACATACTTGCATTCATGCATAAATAAAAGTCTCATGTGGTCCATTCTTAGTTATCTAAACCCTGGATTTGCGAGGCTGAGGAATGTCAGTGCCTGGGCTGAGGAGTTACCAGTGCTTGGTCCTTGCAGCTGCAGGGAGAGTGGGAAGCACCTGCAGTGTCGCGCCCACGCAGCACCGAGACACGATGGGACTCAGAGCTGCGGCTGCTGCTCTCTGCACTGTGCTGATGTCACAGAGCTCTCTCCAGCCTCACTGACCGCGACTGGCGTTTGATCCCTGCTCCCACCCGAGCCATCCCGCTTTCTCGCAGCAAGGCTGAATCGTACCTTTGGAGCTCAGCAACAAACCAAAAAAAGCCATTTCGGTATTTGGCCGGCAGAGGGCAATATTACGTCACCGAAAACACCCAGACGTGCTCACTTCGCATAGGCGAGGCAGGAGGGAGCCAGAGAACCCTAGAATCACAGAATCCTAGAATGGTTTGGGTTGGAAGGGACCTCTAAAGGCTATCTAGTCCAACCCCTCTGCAAAGAGCAGGGGCGTCTTCAACTCTATCAGGTTATTGACAGCCCCCTCCAACCTGACCCTCTGGGCAACAGATTCTAGTGTTTTACCACCTTCATTGCAAAGAATTTCTTCCTTCTATCTAAGAACAATCTACTGTCTTTCAGTTTAAAACTTTTACCCCTTGTCCTGTTGCATTTTATACCAGTATGACATAACTTTTCTACTCCTTTCTATATCTATTTTATTTTGCTAATTGATATGGCTCAGCAGCAGGTTCCATTAGACCCCCTTCTCAAAATAAGACCTCTCAGCCTCCCAACCCAAAACCTGCTGAATCTGCTACCTGAGGGTCTGAAGGTCAGAGATTTATCCTCAGAGAGCAGGGGTTAATGCAAAGCATACATGTAAATACACTTGAAGAAAGGCAGAAACAAGCAAATAACTTTATTTTAGGGTTTTGAAAGTTCAGAAAAGGCAAAACAGCGGTCTATGTAAAGAAGTTCAGCTCTCACACTGCCGCACTGGCAGTGCAGACCTACATGTGTGTAAGAGTCGGTGGCCTTGCCCATGCAGCCAGTGCAGCATCCCCCTCATCCCCTGCCTCAATTTTCTGCCTCTTTTTGTGCATCCATTTCCAATCTGTCTGTCCTTCCTATCTTCCTGTCACAGGCTTATGCACACTCTGGGTGCCTCTATGTTCCCCTCTGCATCCAGTTTAAGCACTTTCAGCAGTGTCAGTATCTGCTTCACCACTTTCCCTGTGAATTTTATGCTTGTGGATACAGGAGTTTATTGCTCTGTGCTTCTTCCTGACCCTTCTGCTTTCCGGTTTCACAGTTTGAGGGGAAATATCTCCCTCACCGACCATGAGGAACCGGCTCTAAGCCATAAAACCAGTATGGGGGAGGATCATCTTAAAGGTTTTTCTCAAACCCTCTGGGTGGTATCAGTGCACCATTTTGTGAGAATTTTTGACAGCTCAGAAAATCTGCATTCACTGAACTAGAGAAGTGGGTAAAGTAATATCTGTTCATGTTCTCAGTGCTTTTCCGGTGCAATGAGGGCAAAGGAGGGTTCCCACTGTGGAGCCAGTGGTCAGGAAGGCAGATAAATGGCACAGAGGAGCGCATACCCTGTACCTAAGTGTTTCTGTGGAAGCACCTAACATTCAAACTTTTGCCAAATCTGGGGCAAGTTTCCTGGCAGACTGTGCCAATGTTTTGGCCTAATATTCACCCACCGCAGATGATCTTTATCATGATTAACCCAAGGAAGTGCAGACAGACAGCATCCTCCAAATAATGTACTGATTTCCATCTGTCTAATATTTTTTCATATCAAAAGGTCACATCTTGCACAAATTGGCATTTCCTACAGAAATGTTGCTTGCTGACTAACTATAACTAAAATAACATGACTAGATTCTCTAAAAATTGTTTCATATGACGTTTAGTAGTCCTTAATAACAAGAAAGCAAGTAGCCTACTCCTACAGAAACACTGTATACAACAGCCGGTGGCTTGAGTGATTAGCACCTTGTGTGCTTCAAAGAGCTGACAAGAGTTTTACAAACACCATATAATGAAGTACATCAGCTCTACTGGCTAATATAATAAAGGAAAAGAAGGCTCAGCTGACATACCACAGAAATCCAGCTCTGGAGAGCTCAGCAACTGCACATTGGCTCAAGATAAACAGAAGAAAATACAATATCACCCCTTAAAAAATAAAAAGTACTTTAGTTAGACCAAACACATGTAGTTTGACCTAGATACTCCTGTGAATAGCTCTTTGGTCTTTTAACTACTGTAAAAATAAGAGCCTATTCATGTTTATTGCATCACACTGACCAAAGAAATTATTGGGGGATAGTGACTTACATGCAGGAGAGCTGCCTATTGTGTGACCAGCTGCCACAGCATCTCAGCAAACACATGGAGTCCAACTAGGATCAGCTTTGCTAATCCAAGTGCTCTCACGAGGTCACAGCACAGGCAATAGGCTGCTATCCAGAACTTGGGAGAGCATTGATATCATCCAACATTTCCTTGACCCTGGTACTTGTCATGGAACAAGGCTACAGAATTTAAAGCATATGTCAGCAAAGTCAGATCACACTGTGATCAGTTGTTCCATTATCATTCCAGTATTCATAGAATTGCCTTCATAGCTAACAAGGATGTTGCTGTATTTATGCATTTGAACCTGCATTAAAAAGGACTCGGGCCATGTGGGCTAGTTATGAACCACACTAACAGAAATCATGGCATATCCCCGGGAAGATTTGCACTACCAGAAAACTCAGTCATCCCAACAAAGCCTAGTCTCACCACCTACACATAAGGAGAGGATGAAAGCTCTCAATAGGAACTTGACAGCATTCTCATGACAGCACATCTGGAGCAGACTGCCCAAGAAGAGAGATCTGGAAATAGTGCTGTCAGCAGCAGCACTGCTGTATCCTCTGCTGGAGATAGCTATGGAAGGATAGAATGACCAGTCTGTTGGTCATTCTGGCAGACCAGCCCACACATCTTATGCATGTTTCATCATTTTCCATGCACCACGGCAGTTTCCTGGCTTTGTGCTGTTGTTACACAGCAATCTGTTGGTGAAAAGAAAAACCATGATCTCCAGGCAAAGCTAGTAAGCTGTTCTCTGATTTATTTTATGCTTCCAGGAATAATAAAACTGCAGTGCCTTTCCTTCTGTCAGTCCTCTCACTTTTTGTGATGCCTTGATCCATTGGTTAAAAGTCCCCATAGCCTGAGAGACGTAAAGGCTTCAAAGATTTTATGTTGCTGCAGTTTACACAAGAACTGTAGTGTGCCTAGAAGGAAAAGTCCCCAGATAATCCTCCCACAGGGGAAAGGCAGCACCCAGCAGCAGCTCCTGCCCAGGCAGAGGCCCTGCTCTCACTTGGCAAGCAGGAACCCAGTGCAGCAACAAAATGGGAGGTGGGCAGCACCGGATGTGGGAGATTGGAAGACCCACATCCCACCTCCACTAGAAGGTAAGCTTAGTGTTATTTATAAAACTTCACTATCCTTAGATCCATTTTTGCCTTTGACTGATACAATTTACACATTTTTATTGGTTTCTTGCATGTTGCTTTCCTTATCCTGACATCCAGCACCAGAAATGTAGTTTACTGTGTTTCATCTCCTAACACAATAAACCTCAATTAAATTTACTAAAATCACAAAAGTTAAGTTTCCCTAAAATATCTCAACTCTGTCTTTTTTACTACTTCGAGTCTGGTTTGTGCCTTCATATGTGTAATTACCTAGCCAGCCACATTAACATGGCCTTGTGTGATTCAGTGTTAGGCTGAGTGTTTTCAGGGTTTTGAAAGACAAAGCTAGCATTCGATAGAGAGTGCAAATGACTCCTTACCACTGCTGACTGCTCTTCTTCTGATTGAAGACACCTACATTTTCCTACCTATAAATTTAGAAGCAGAAAGTCATTACTTTTTCTTAGATAGTTCAATGATTTTGAGTCACCCAGAACAAACAACATAGAAACTAGTAGCCAATCACGGCTCACTGGAGTGCATAGGGCCTTGTCTGCAGTTCATTGTGATGAAATGGGTGGCAATAGGGAGCTCATCTGAATCCCTCTTCTGTACATCATGATTGCTCCTTAAGACTGTGAAGCTGAGAGAGGGAAGATATTGTTAGAATCTCCATATGAGGTATAGTTGAAAGCTACCTGGTTAACTGATAGCAGACAGACTATTACACTACAAAACATTCAGGATTGAAAAAAACCCAAAAAACCAAAAAATAAAAACAAGAAAATCCAAGAAAGAAATCATTATAATTCAAGCAGTTTTCTGAAAAGCTGAGATATTACTGCAACATGAGCAATTATAGGATGAAATCTTCCAATCCATTTGATCAAAATCAATGAAAGTCAAATCTTTGGGGTTTTTTGTTTTTTTTTAAAAATATTTTTTTGCATATGTATCAATACAGATGTACACTTGCTGGTTTATCATGGCATAATAGCCATGACAGCTAATAAATTATTTCACTGATTGAAAAATACATATTTACTAGAGTTCCTGGTGTAGTGGTTTGTGGGAGCCACAAAAGTGCTAGTTCTGATCACATAGAGCCATTGACCAATGTCTGCGGTCAGATCACTTGACCTTCTCCTTCCTCAGACATTCTAGCTGGAAAGTGTATTAAGTGCATTGCCCCTGGAAAACGACAGTGTGTGTTCATGCATTAATGTGTGTTTTACCACGTATAGGATGTTGTATTTCTCTTTCCCCTTCAGTTTGTAGTTTCTGGTTTCCTAAAGTGTTAATGCAGAATCCCATGCAAGTGGTATTTTACGTTTCCTAAACCTTTTATATCCTTGAAGTTTAAGAAATTAGATAGTATTAGCTTTCCTCTCTTGGATTTCTAAAGACATTACAGGCTTTTTTTTAATCTAAATCATTTTATGGCCCATTAATTGAATAGATAATGTTTCTCAGCAAAGTCTGAAGGGTCATTTAGCATTTTCAGCATGACACAGTATATTTCCAGCCAGGGATGAATTTTTTTTATAGTTTTAACACTAACAAGTGAACCAGACTTTAATATCCACTGTTCTCGATATGTGTAAATCTTTGTGTTGAAATTTAATCAGAAGAAATAGGATTTTGGTTAAAATTGCATGTCATCTAATGCCATGGTTGAAAATTCTGAAAGGTTAAGGGAGACATGAACTACTGCTTTTAATAAGACAGAACAAAATCCCCCAAAGGTCTAGCCAATAGTTGCCATGAAATTCAAAGAAAGTTTTAATATGCTAAGTAGTAAAATATGTGTTTTCAAAGAAAAATCTAGTTATACTACACATTTTAACTCAAAGTAAGTTTTGTAAGCCCATTTAATCTCTGCCAAAGGCCTTTGTTAATTATCCAGTTGAAAGCACTACTCAAGGAACTACAGTCATAGAAAGTCAAACAGATAAATCCAACTTCTTACAATTATTGGCAGTATTCTAAACAATGAGCAATATTGAAAACAGTCAACCTAAGCTATGTTGAGTTTACTGAGCCATTACATAGCAGAATGTACCAAGGAAAGGAAAATGTGCAGCCTCCTTGGGGTTTTTCTGCCTGTGCAAGCTGGGACCCAGTCCTGTAAAGTCTTGGAAGCATGCTAATCTGCACTCAACCTTTCCAGACAGACAGAAATAGGAAGATAAAATCCTCTTGATTGACTAGTTGGATATTTTATATTTGGAGTCTGTAAAACTTCTTGGCTTTGGAGAAAAGAGAATGAAAACTAGGCTTAGGGGTTAAAAAAGGTCTGCAAGTCTAGCCACCAGACCTTTGGCTAATCATAGAATCATAGAAAGTTTGCTTTTGAAAAGACCTGAAAGATCATTTAGTTCTAATTCCCAACCATTGGCAGGGGCATCTTCCACTAGATAAGATTGATCAAATAATTATCCTTTCTAAAGTTACTGAGACTAATTACATATTGTAGTATTGCTTCTGTGGGCAATCTTGACACCTAAGCTGATATAATTTGTGGTGGGTCTTTAATTTCTCAATTATTTAGTAGCTACTTACATGAATGATATGTTTTGTGAGGTTGAACTGAGGAGGGAGAATGAGAGCTGGTCATTCATACAAATATATATTCATATAAATACCTATAAACAATAGTTAAATGCTACGTTAAATCTTTAGTGGCCACACTCAACAGCTACAGCCTAAGAATGGCAGACAATAGTCTATTATATAATTTTAAGTCATGATAACTTCAGTATGTGTTTTGAAAGACTGTATGTTCTACCAGTGAATAGCAAGTATCTGCACTTCATTTCTAGAATTGGTCCTTATTCTTGCAATTCAGGTGGAAGAGATCATAACTGTGTACTCACATTCTACTTCACCTTGTGGTACAGTTTCTCTGGGGACTGCTTTTAAATTCATGCTAAGTGTTTATTAAACAGATCACTTAGAGCTTGTAACTTCTATTTCAGTTCTTACCTTATCACAGAGAAATAACAGGGCAGAACAGGGAAGAAGCATCATAACGCATGTAATATTTTCTTATTCATGAGCTGAAGGTGATAAGATAGGGCTTAGATTCTCTGTAAAATGAGAATAGTAGGTCACTAAGTTGTGCCAAGAGATGTCAGATGTGCCAAAAGAAAATTTTGTAGAATCATGATCTTATAGAAAGAATGAAGGCACTCAGAAGAACTAATCAGCTTTTAAAGTCATCTCTGTCTGATCTTCAAATTACTGCAGACCTTGAAATGATCTTTAAAAGGGTGTCTCCTGCACATCTGTCCTTGATGAGCACAGACACAAAAGGAGAACCTCAATGGAACATTTGCCCCACATCATCAGAAATCCCTATTATAGTAAAAATATCCAGCAGACTCATGTGAATAAGGGTCTTGTGTATTCCTTTTTACTCTGAAAATATTACTCAACTCCCAAGCGACAGGAAAATCTCATATTTTTTAAATACTAGTTAGATGACTGCATGTTCAAGTTGGAAGCTGTGCAGTCTATTCTTCAACCATGAGTGTACCAAAAGTGCTGTCTCTCCACGAATTTTCTCTCCAATCATAAAAGACATCAAGGAACAAGTTATAGAAGGGTAATTTGGATTGTTGTAGCCAACAACTGCCTGAGCATGACATGAGGCAGATTCTCTGCAAATGAATGTTCCTGATTCTTTATGAATGAATTACACCTCATTTCACACAGGATTTAATGACCAGGCAATAAAGGAACTCAACATCCAACAAAAAGTTAGTCTATGTTAGCCCTTTGAGAAATGTGATTTTGACATGTTATAGTAGAGAGAACTGGAAGACTAAATATGTCTTAGCTTTGTAAAGCTATCAAAAAGTGCATTTTTAATGTTTTTAACATGAACTTCCTGTGTAGTGTAGTTTATTACAATATAAGAAGAAACAATAACAAAGGTATCACACAGACTACACAAGGTGCTGCCCGTGTGAGTAGGCATGACTTTCTGAACAAGGGCAGTGGCCTAATGCCAAACAGATAGATGCTTTCCTGGGGGAACATAAAAAGCCAAAGGAAAGACTAGTGGGAGGCAAAGGGTAAAAAAGAGCATTTGTGGACTCTACACACATTTTACAAGCAGTAGAAAACGTGCTGCATCTTTCTTTACTCGTATTGCATGACTTGGGGTAAAACAAAGATTTAGGCAGTAGAAGGAATCACAAAAGCAGCTGAAGTATGGGTCACTAAACATCCAGAGATGTATGGTTGTGCATATTTTCAACTGTGGACATATTTTTACCTCCTTCTGTTCATTGGCTGTTTGTTCTAATCCTTTTTCTTTCAGTTCCTCATTTTCTTTCTCTCTGCTTTGCCCCCTCAAGCCACAGCACCTAACAATGTTTGCTGCCATCCCAGCAGCTAACTGTGCTGTCTCATGATTTCTTTTTTCTCCTTGTGCACTTATCTCATCCATTTGCATTGAAAGGTCTCTGGGACAAGGGACACTCAAGTACTGTGTTTCCCCAATACCTTTAGGCCCACTCTGGTTCCTCTACTGATTTATAATGTGCTAATCTACTCACTATAAGGAGCCACTGAGTATCTTAACCAATAGCACTTTTAAAGCAGATTATAGCCCTTCACACCTGAGTTTGAGACCAAAATAACACAGTATACCTACTTCTTGTGACAGTCATGAGAATATTTGCAACGTATATTTTAAATGCCAAAACAGGCTCCTTTCTCATAATTTATTATGTGCATATGTTGACAAAATCAATTTTTTAGGTTTTTGGTTTGGTTTTTTGTTTTGTTTTTCTTTTTTTTTTCTTTTTTTCCCCAATGAGCACAGAGGACCAAAGTCCTTGCAGGGAAATATTACTCTTGTGAAATAAAATTCCTCTCTTTTTTTGATCAGGCACATTAGCAATGCGTCTGTGTGTACATTTTCAAAAACTAAATAGGTAGATGATTTGCTGGCAGTGGGGTAAAGACTTGCAACTCTATGTTAAACATTTTTGTAGGAAAAAGAGCTGTGAGACAAGTCAGAATCACCTCACTCAGGACTTGGAGGGAGATTGTGGCCTCCTGATGAACACCCAGTGAGGTCCTGGTCTCAGTGGAAGCAGTAAGATTGTACTGTAAGTAGGTAGAATTAAATGAGAGATAAACAGTAGGTAAATTAGATGAGAGAAACACAATCTGAGATATGTGATTAAAGAAGCAAACCCATTCCATTAAGAATGTGAAACGAAAAATGATGAGTTCAAGTACAGTTTCCTTTCTAAGGAGAAGTCTGTGCTTCAGTCAGAATTGTGGCTTCAGCAGCATGCATAGACCTTTAACTTTAAACTACCCAGTGCAGATGTTGATATCCTGTAGAGTCCAGCAGGAGCCACCAAATACCCAGGACAACACTGAATTCACCATTATATTGATTACACCAGTGGTCTAAGCTAATACAACACTGAGTTCTCATTCATTTGTTACAGCAGTGGTCTAGGCAAAGGCAGTTGTCTATAGCTAAGAGAGTTGACAAACCATGGTGTTGTCTAGAGATTCTTCAGGTTCTTTCACACTGGAGCTTCTATCCCTGAAGACAGAGGATGACAGCAGAGAAGGAAAAAATGAGGAAAGCAGCAGCACTGTTTAAATGAAACTATGAATGCAGTTATATTGACATTTTCTCTGGGGGGAAAAAGGTCTTGAGATGTTTCTTGTTCTCATTTTTTCACCCCTCTTGTCTTCATATAATTTGCTTCTGATGCTGCAGTTTAGAGCCCACTATAGTGTGCTCATGCAACTCTGTGAGGCAATGCGGCTAACAAAATCACTATGAGGAGGAATTCCAAATCACAAAAGGAGGGAGCTTTTCAAACTGGCTTTGACAGCAGGTAGAGTATCTATAAAAAGAAAGCAGAGTACCTATACTATATGTCTAAATTCTCCTACCAGAATTTTGTTACATTCATATGAGTGGGATTTAAAATCAGCTTTTCTGTTATTGTGGGAACCAGGGTAGGAAATCTTGGTCCCTAAATTAGACCACTACTATACATGAACTTGAAGCTTCTGTATTCTTACTTGTGCATATCCTAACCAAGTTTGCAAGCTCGGTCTTTCTGTTTTATTTTCCCCCGTCTGAAAACGGCAATATAAACATTAACTAGAGAACAGTGTATCAGGAAAAAACCAGTGAAAACCTTGGGAAGTGCAGTACTCTACCTCAAGATTTCACATCTTTTGATTCATCAGAAAAATTTTAAATAAACAAGATCTCTGTATACAGCCACCTCACCTCTATATTTAAAATACGTTCCTGTTATTTATAACTGTATTTCTGTATTATTGTTCGACCATGTCTCCCAGCTCTTAGAAGCTAAATTGCATAAGCCCGTGTGACCAAAAATTTGTCTCACTGATATTTATATAAGTATATTGGGTAAAGCTGGGCCATACACAAGCTTTATTATGAAGTCATTTGTGTTGTGTCCTTATTTGAATTTCCATATTTACTTAACAAAAGGTTTCGCTGGGGCTTTTCAGTCCATATTTACATAGATCCATCAAAGATGGCATAGTTAGACGCAGGATGTAGTTGAAAGTAGACAACAGCACAGCAGGGTTAAGGTATTGGGCTGCAGCTAAAGTGTTTTGTTAGGAAGATCTGATAAGTGCTTAGACTTTTTGCTAAAATAAAGACCCTAACAACAGTGGGAATTCAACAGGGTAATCACACTTAATGCAGACTGTTTAGCGCAATTAGAGGTGATTGGCAGTGTCTTAAAGCCCTTAAACAGAAACAACTTATAAAAAGAACTGACATCAATTGGATTTCAGCTTCGTTGCCAGTTTCAGACTAATGCATTATATCAACTTGTTAATGCACATAAGAGTAAAGTATTTTTTATTGGTCCTGTGACTCTAAAGTATCTGTTGTGAGACTTTCTGTGCCATGGAAATATCAAAACGCTCCATGTGATATGCAGCCCTATCAGTAGACAGTGTAAAGAGTTTGTATTTGCCAAAGGAAAAATCTCTTCTTCTCTGTTATCCATGAGGTGTTTATCAATGAACAGATCAGGAATGCCTTGGGGAAGGCAGGGAGACAGTGACAGGTGATCCAACAGCACAATGGGCTGAAAAGTGTATTTTTAATGCAAAACAAAAGTTTGGAAAGATTAATTTACAAACAACTCTGTATTTGTGCTTATAAATAACGCACAGATATTTAATTTACAGTGGATCCAATAGTCTAATTTAAATCTATGTAGGCATACTGAAGTCACTGAAATAAGGCTGACTTTCCTTTTCCCGATGTTTTAGCTCATAGCTCTAAGTGGAACTAGCTAAAGTAATGAATCACCAAGGCCTCATACACTTCAGGAGCCTTGACAGGATACATTTCTGTGATAGCATCTTTAGATCAAAATTTGCTAAGGCATGGCACCCACTGACATTGCCAAATATTGAGTAGAAATCTGACCTTGATAGAAGAGCTGTTTGAAATAAAGCTACACTTATCCAGAGGGAGGATATGGGAAGAAAGACTAAACTTCTACCTGGAACAATTTAAATTATGTTGGTCAGGGTCAGAATTGCCATACTCTCAGCTGAAACGTAGGGCCAGAATAGTTGTGTGCTCCTATGTTGTCGCAGTGCAGAAGCTGGGTAGCTTACAAGTGAAAACATTAATTTAGAAGGCAGTAGCTTCTTAAAACACACTGTCCAAGTCACTTTTGAACCTCTAATGCTACCCAAGTTCTTATAAGTTTTTATGTTCATATTATTTAGAGGTGTACAATGGTTGTGTGTCTAAGATGTATTGTGTCGGTCTAACTTGATCTGTCCTCAGAATATCTGTATTACCACCATTGTAGCAATACATCTGTAACTAGGGGTGTTGGAATGGTTCTGAAGAGGTATAGTGAGGCAACAACCATTCCATCATGACAGTCACCTCGACTGGTGCTTTTTGGTCTCTAGGGGGAGAGGACACTGCTGAAATCCATGGCTGGATACACTACTTTAGCAGCAGAATTTATGCCACCACAAGTTCAAAATAATTATCAAAGGGAATGATAATCCTCTGCAAGTCTGAATGCACGGTGATGTGCGATACACCAAGAACCTTCCTCTAGATAAAATCTACAGAAAATTAAGATTTGCTCACAGTCTTTGTATTATGACGGACGGCAAAGGAAACTGCTGGTTTAGCTTTCTTAATCAGAGCCTTAGGCTTAATCGGTAGTCATAGTAATCCCATCTACACAAGGCTGAGAATTACCTCTGTTCAGCCACCCAAGAGATAAGTTCTTTTTGCCTGACCCACTCACCTGAACTTCCTCCACAACCACTGAGGACAGAATAGGCACCTTCACCGAAGGACATAGATGATTAACTCATTCCCAGGTACTTAGCTTTCAGTGATTAAAGTTCGAATGAATGTTTGTACAAGGTGTCTAGCAGAGTCAGATACAGTCAGACACTGAGGTCGGTAGAATAGTGCCCGTCTTCAGTGAAAGGATCTACCCTTCAGGGCTCCTGAATATCCCATCCACGCAAGATCTCATGCAGACACCAAACAGATCCCTCATTCTACAACTATAGATACTGAAAAGTCTTTCCTCTGCTTTCCGATCCAGTAGGACCAGAGTTTTCTTTTGGAGTTCTACACAAGCCTCCCTACACACACGTGTAACTCCTTAGCCATTTCTTGTTTCACATTGTTCCTCACTGGTCAAAAGCCAAACGGTTGAAATCTCTGCTTCTGTACATGTTTTACCAATAACAGATCATGTAAGAAACATTTCATATGGTTTCTATATTAGGGTAAATAATGCACCATTATTTTATTACATAGGAGAAAAAAGAAGTTAAATAAAAATAATTCTCCAAAGGCAAGCTCTCAAAAATAGAGAAACATTATAATTTTGGTTGCTTGGCTAGTAGCATATTGTGAAGGTTTTTGCTACTCAGACAATATTTGTTTCCGTTTTTAAAACATTAACTGGAGGCAGAAGCCTATGACTACTTAGAATGTTAATTAAAAAAATGTTACATTCCCATCCTTTCCCTTGCCATGTGGAGCAAACAGCCAGAGGATAATGAGTTTTATTAACTCTCATAATGTCAGTGTTGACTGCATCCAAATATTGAATCCATTATTTGTCAGTCCCCAAAGAATCACCTAGAGAAGTAAATGGGTCAAAGATTAATTGATTGGCGCAAGTTCTCTCCTTCCAGTCACGGTTTTGCTACCGTGCCATTTTTATGTGCAGGAGAGGGGAATTAAGGTGTTTAGACTCTTCAGCGCATCACCCTCCTTTTGCCAGGCTTCTCGAGATGAAGACCATGCTGTATGGTCAGTGACATTACTGAAACATTTCCGTAGCTGCCAAATATCTTTGCGGAAAATACTGTTCTCAACTGGGAACTACTGAGGAATTTTCTATGCAAAACTCCTACATTTTTTGGTTTTGCTTTGTTTTTTACTTCATGCTAATTTGTGGAGTTGGAGTCATTACCTAAGAATGTACCCGTCTTCAGGAAATTCTCACAGGAAAGGACTCTCCAGCACAGAAATTTTGAGAGACATCTCCAACCCAGACTAAGAAATAGACCAGTGATTAGGGCTCTTAACTGGGATGTTGAAGACCTATTCTTCCTCTGCCCCAACTTTGCAGTAGCCCTGGGCTACTGCAAGAGGAAGAGAATTTTCCTCAATCTCCTTCAAGGGCTTTCCACTTTGAAAAAACAAATTGTTGCTTTCTGGGTGATTAAAACCGTGTCATTTCATAATAGAGATCTGGTTACTTGACTGCCCCATCAGTGACATTTGCTTGGCTCCATATTCATGGGTGAATACTAAGTCTACAAAAAAAAGTGGGGAAAAGCTATTTCTGCTTCATAAATTACCTTTTTGTGGAGGCTTCAAGAGTCATCAGTAACAGTACAAAGAAAGCAGAGCACAACCAGGAACGACGGAACAAAACTGCTATGCTCGGTAGCAGGTGGCCTCTAATTCATGTACATAAAGTGATCATGTCATATGTCATATCTTCACATCACTCTTGACCCGGATTACCTCTTATTTTAAGGGGAAGTGAGTTGGATTATGATTTCTTTTATTCTTTTAAAAGGACTTGGCTCCACCTCACTGAGAAAAAGAAGGCTGGGAAGAAATATTGTGTAGCAATTTTCCAGAATAGACATTTTTGGGGATTTTATACAGACTTTATTACAGATATCACTGAGCTGGAAAACAAAGTGACAAATCACCATAAAGGTCCCATTGGTTTGGTGTCAGAGACATCTTCTAATCTTTAAAGGGCAAGTAACTATGCAAAGTCTAAAGACACTACAAATTTAGTGGAAGCAGGTAAAGCAATTGATTACATTGTGCATTTTTTTCCACTGTGGGTGAATTCAGGAACTTGCCTCATTTCCCACACTGGTCCCAACCACTCTGTTTACACACTAGAAAGAAAAATAATTTTAAATTATGCACTAAATCCTTCATGATAAGTTAAATATGAGAAACATTGGAAAATGCAGCACTTTGCACACTATGTTCCAACAAAATTAAAGTCTCAGCTCCTTCCAACTCTAGTTTTCAGGAAAGATGTCTGTTAATAGTACATCTTCCGATGCTACTAAGAACTGAAAAACACACCTATAAAGTTCCTGCAGTATCTTAAACGTAATCTTTTAGGAACTAATTTCCAAGTGTCATTTTGCCATGTCCATAAACAACTATAGCTTAACATTGGCAATGTGAATGAAACGTACTCTGTGCCAGCTGTGAAATCCAGCTTACAGGTTCACACGTCTGATAAAGTAAATCCCCAATGGCAATGGTAAATTGTGACCCAGTAACAACTAGCACAAACATTCATGGTTCTACATTATTGAAAGGTAAGTGATATGACTTACATACATTGCTCCCCTAGCTGATCCAATGTGTTTGTCCATGGGCATCTCATCTGCAAGACACTGGGAAACTGACCTGTTTTTTTAATCATTAAGCAAACTAAAAATGCTTTAAAAACTAATCAGAAAGCATCCAGTAAACCAACGCTGTGACTTATGTCAGCAACAGGAGCACTGTAGAAGGAAAGACAAAGGGGTTTAATGCAGTCAGTGTAATAAACCTTGTGCTTGCTTATTCTCAAGAGGCTCAGCAAAACTTCCACTTGATAGAGCAAGCCAACCTCTTTTTAAAATAGGAGATGTTGCTGGGTATTAACACTCAAAGCCATCTGCAACTTGGAAAGCTGTATGTATTTTAGACTAAACAAATCCTCTTGAGTAGCTTCGTTTTGTGAAAAAGGATAGAGAAGCACGTTAAAGGGCCTGAAGATAAATAATAAATGAGTGAAAGCTGAAGACCACAATTAGGCCAACATTAATAAGCATCAATTCCAAAGTATAAGGGATTTATCTTTAGAAGTAACCACCACATAATAAATGTCCTACTACACCATAATGGATAAACTCACTAGGTATTACCATTGATTACAAAACAGGAAAAATCCTATACATATCAAAAGCCCAAGTAAAAGTCAAACGACTAGCTTAACCCTTCTTAAATTCAGGCAGGGGGGTTTCTTTTTTGCCTTCTTCACTGTGTCCTCTTACCATACACCAAGAGAATGCTACAAACAATTACGAGACACATCTGCAAATGTTTTTTCTCACTTTTTTTTAATTTTTTTTTCTCTTGCGCTCAGCAATGGCCTTACAGTCATTCCCCCACAGAAAAGTATATCTGAGTACTCCTCGTCCATCCTCCTGTCACACAATGTGAACCTTCCAGAAGGGATCTTTCAGGCATGACTAGGTTTGCCCTGCATACTACTGGGGATATTATACAGCCTTTATTGCAGATATCCCTGAGCTTGAAAGCAAAGTGACAAGTTCCCATGAAGATCCTGTTCTCAACTCAGCGGGGAGCCCCTTTCCGCAACATGTTAAAATTTGCTAATAGGAACTATGCTAAATAATAGACATTTCATTTAGACTGATAGGTCTTCTCAAGGCAGCTGAAGCAACTTGTAGAAAATGACATTTCTAAAGCAAAAATTCTGAGTTAAATTAGATTTTGTTTTCCTGTTGGTTTGTTTCTCTTCCTCTTTTCTATTCTATTTATTTGATCAAACTGTACTGAATGGCAAAACATCCCTGTGATATGTCTGGCTCCTGCTGAGCATATTAGCTTATCTGTCCCTTGATCCCATCTTTTACAAAACTGAGTGTTGTGACAAATCACAGCATTTCAAACTGTTTTAAGTTCCTCGGCTCAGTCCTATGACTTTCTCTTATTTTACTTTTGTTGAAAAACGCAGTTCTTAGAGACTTGATAATGACATGATATAAACATAAAACAAATAATGACTGGTAAGATGCAGAACTTTAATACACGATTATAACAATGAAAATGTAAATCTCATAATTAGTCAGGACTGACTTTATGCCTTTGCCAAGCCTACAGAACTGGAAGTTTAATTGACTTCCAATGTGTTAGAGCACTTCAGCCAAGTGCAGGTTTTCATTATGCTGACTCCAAAAACGTCACTTCCATGGTCCTGCCACAACCCTGGTTTACCATAAGTCAAGAGAGTTGTCCTTCAAACTCACACTCAAGATCTAGGGGGTATCAAGCCAATTTTTTTACATGAAGCATTGGAGTTGGGAAGAATAACCTGTAAGGTACAACTGCATCATTTATGTGGGCATCTAGCAGCACAGGTACCTTGTTTTACTGATGGAAAATAACACTGCTTAAGTAACATAAATGTTCTTTTACCTATCACATAGCCAGGAAGAGATTTGCTCTGTACTCATAAAGGCATCTTTGTCTAGAACATTTAGAATAAATAGACTAAATAAGAGAATGTATCATTGTTCCTATAACGAAAATAGTGCCAGGAGTAATATATATGTGACCAGATAATATTCTCCAACTGTCAGGAATTTACGAGATGACATTTTTCTTATTAAAAAAACATTGCTTCATGAAACTGCAAGCTCCATATTAGACTTGAAGTATAATACTAAGGGTAATGTTAATACTTATTCTAAAATCAACAGTAACGACTTTCCTGAGTGTCATTCAAGCAACCACTGCTACTGCAGTCATTGTTTCTGTTGCTTCAAGCAATGGAAGTGATTGTGGAGGAGCTAATTCACCTCTTTAAGTGAAAACAGTCTTGTCAAGGACCCGACACAAAGCTGTTATGCTACTGGCACCTCCAGAGAAATACCAGGTGGTATCAGCTCAGGTAGCCAACATATCTCAGCTGAGTGATTAAATGGATTATGGCCTCATTTCACAAACAAGAGGGATATTTACCCAGCTCTCAGTGACTCAATGGAAGATTTCAGTTTCCACTCTGTTAGAAGCCCAGTGACTCTAAAATACAAATTAATACTGGAGATAACAGACCTATTTTCTTACATATTTAAGTGTAGAGTCTTCCCAAGATAATAAATAATTACAGCATTTGCAACTGCTTTATTGAAACTGGCTATGGTATTTCACAAATCACTTAGATGATTGCTCTCTCTATGCAGTAAACTGGGAGGATGACACAGATACCATCACTAAACCAGGCATGAACAGGGAAAAAAACATTAATCCCGTGTTAGGAGCACTGTTTATTTCAAAAGCAACAAAAAATGTAGTAACTGGGTATAATTTTGAAAGGCTAACTCTCAAACTACTGTGTCAGTGAATGATTAACATGGTCTAATTTCCCTTCTCATTTCAGGGAGGTTGGAACTGGGTGACCTCTACAGGTCCCTTCTAACTCAAACCATTCTATGATTGTATGATTCTGCGACTGTATTAAAAGCCTGTTTGATGTCTGCTTCTCACTGTTGTTCCAAGCTTCCTTTTCTCCTAGCTCACACCACTGTGCCCTGCCTGCCTGAGACAGAAGACTGCAGCAATTATTGGTGCATAATAAACTCGGCATTAATGATGTATGATGGAGTCAGTGCTTACGTTCATGTATCAGCGACCTATGGATGCTGCACACTTCCAACAATAGCAATTATGTTCATGATTGATACATTTACTTTGTATCCTTTTAGATCAATTCAAACTGCAAACACCTATTGGCCATCTTTACTACAAATCCGGCTAATGCAAATCTTGCTGGTGTTCTCAGAGCTTAGTATTTCCTCATGACGGTTTTCTTTCCTCTGGGTCCTTGAGCAATGGTTTGGCATTAGGCCATATATCCTTCATACCAGAGAGAATGAACATATGGGCATTACTGTCTCTGTCTGCAGGCTGAAATTCAAACCACCTTCGCTCTGTCTCCGGTTTTTATACTATTGAAATTCTCATTAAATCTGTTCAAGTTTTCCCTCAAATGAGGACATGAAAGTGCATGGAAGGATTTGGCTCCACTTTAGAGGTTGCTTGGGTGGAGACTGTACTACATTGAGGTTACTCAGCAATTGGTGAAATAACTGGGTAGTTCAGGGACTACTAATGTCTTGTTAAGGTTTTCAGTTCTGGGTTACTGTTGTCTAGAATATGGCCCCTGGTGACTGTTGACAGAAGGTGACAGCGACCCATAAAAGATGAGCCCTGTCAAGTCCTTGGGGACCAGACACCGAAGGAGGAAAGGTGAGTGGGGATGGTAGCAAATGCTTTAGGGTCATGATGAGTGAATCCTGGGCATGAAATACTGACCAGCAGATCTGATGCTATTTTCTACTAACTCTCCAAAGAGTTAGTAAGCAGTGTATGTAAAGATGTCTTAATTTTTAATCATATTTTCCAGTATGTATCTCTTCGAAGCTGTTGTTATTCTCTGGTTCATACCATGGTTTTCCTAGGCAAATAGGATTTGAAATGCATATGAGTGTACACGTCTAGAACAGAAGGATGTCTTTAAAAGGAGCATCCTCTTTACAGATAGACAATAAAGATAATTGGATCTTCCTTTTTGGTTTCAGTAACATTTTATTCTTGATTTCGGTGACCACGCATTAACAGCCTTATTTCATCTTACAGAGAAAAGTATTAGAAAGGCATGTTTCAATATCATCCTGATAAAGTCCATCCAAAGAAATATTGTTTAGTCCAGTACAAAAATTGGGATGTGAAACACTGTGCACTGTTTGCTGATATCTTGAAGTCATTATTCATTAGTGAACAACTGGACAAGATACAACCAAACTTGGCTAGGAACATATGACAGTTTTTGGCATGAGCTTCCTTTCCTTTTAGTGGACAAGCCTGTACTCATGACTCAACTGCTCATCAAAACACAGAGCTTAAATCCAAAATTTGACATATGCACCACAGA
Organism: Campylorhamphus procurvoides; assembly: GCA_013396655.1. NCBI lineage: Eukaryota > Metazoa > Chordata > Aves > Passeriformes > Dendrocolaptidae > Campylorhamphus > Campylorhamphus procurvoides. Next base: position 211,257 of record WBMV01003394.1, on the reverse strand, counting down.
TCTAGCATTTTTGCCTTTCAGTTCCATCTGAAAACATAGGCAAGACTACCTGAACAGTTTTCCTTAATACACAAAATACTGCAGGTTAAATTTATAAATCAGTATCATTCAAACATATGGATTTAATCCCCTAATACAGAAGTAAGCACAGTCTAATTTTGTCTCTCCAAAGCTGAAAATAAAACAACCACCCCCATTTAAATCCCGTATATCAGGCCCTTGGTATAGTTTAAAAAAAAAAAAAAAAAAAGAAAATATATGAACAGAACTTAATTTCTTCAACTAATCTATTCCAAAATACATATTTAAGGATCATTATTCAATTACTGAAGCACACTTAGTCTATACGCATTTTCTAGCTCACTAATCTTCATTGTTTTTCTATGTTATAAATATTTTACTACATTGTTTGGGGGGTTTTTGCCAGGCACTTGCAAAATCAAAACCCCCCTCAGCTAAGAACATAGGATAAGAATGTCAATTCATGAAAATTTAAATGCTGCACCCTCTCCTTTACTACAGTCATTTCTTCAGTGAAAGTTTCTTTAAAAATGTATCTGAATTTTCCCCAAAATTATTATTTATTTTTATAATAAAAACCTTAAAGTGTATTTAGAGAAAGCAGAATAAAATTAACCACAAATTACTGAAAAGAAATATTTTTTTCTGAAATTTCTAGTAAAATAAACATAGACTGACAGTGGATGTTAGTAAGCTGCTGCTTCATCTCTCTGTGACTAGTTGTCATCAATTATTAGATTCATCGGTGACTATAAATATGCTATTTTTAGGACACGACTGGTTATTTCTTGTATGGTGTTTTCAAAAAATACTTTCCTGAATTATTGTTAATCTGACAGCAATGAGCTGCAGAATACAAGCAAAAAGGCTCTATGACCTGTTTCTTAATGAAATGAATTTTTTTTTGCAGTGCTTAGATTACTTTCAGCAAAGCAAATGAGTAAAGAAAATTTGAGATTTGGCCTTCTATAGTAAGCACTCAATAGGCCACAAAATGATGCTTTTACATTAATCAATTTTGCCTTAACAAACATGGGGGGTTCTGTAAAAATAGGTTTATAAGGCATGTTGCCTCATTCCATATCCAGCAACCTTGGGATAATGGTCCCAGGTAGTAAGAGATTGTGCTGTAAGCCTTGATGTCGCAAAAAACTCCAGCTTCTACAAGCAAACATAGAGTTCTTGGCAATTAGACTATCTGGACTAAATTCCTCTCTGACATGATTTATAAATTCATCCAACTTAATTTGCTGATAGGAAGCTGAGCACTGTACCTGGGTCATTTGGTCTGATTTATATCAGAAAAGTGTGCAAAAGAAAATGGAGCTTCTCTATCTTGCTCTTGTCCTCTCCTAGACTCCTGTTACTATATAACAGGCCTCCTTTTCCTTTAATTACCTCTTCACGCCTTGAGAGCTTTGATGACTTGATTAAGCCTTGCAGTGCAGTTCCAGTCCCTACCCATCTGATTAATTAGCCCAAACCTTATTAACTTCCTAATTCCAATCAATAATGCACTGATGCTGAACTGTGCAAGGGCAAACTAAGGATAGCAATTTTATCTGAAGTCACAGAGCCACATATGGTATGTTCTTTCACTTCTTCATAGCTGCAAAATTACCCATCAAGAATATATTTGCTCAAGGATGAATTTGTCACCACCTGTTTTACCTGAAACACATCTGTAATAAAACTTACAGTGACAGAGGCATATTGGTGGCATCCCTGTGCTGAGTTTCCTTTTTCCAAATATTTAGCTGTTGATGGTGGAAAATGTTAGCCAGCATATTGGGATTGCAGTGTCCTGCACAAAATGCTAATGGCATTTGGAAGGCATGGCAGACTCCTGCCCTCTCCTGTACACCCTCTCTCAACCTGTCCCAAAGCAAGGAGAGCCAGCTGTTGCATTTTACTTTATTTTAAGGATGCCAGTGGAGATATTTCAGTGCTAAAGGACTATTTCAGCAACTGTCAGCACAGCCGAAAGAGCTTCAGATAAGGCAATGCAAGATTAACTGTGGGTAGCTAAAACAGAGCTGGCAGGTGATGGCTCTTACGTGGCCCTCAGCTCTTCTGTGCCAAACTCTGTCTTAGGTGCTGGAAACCTAAACACTACCCAAGGCTTGGCAAAAGGAAGTCAGGCTTTTTTTTCTTCCCTAGGATGATCTGAACATGCCAGCAGAGGATTCAGAATGGCTGCAGCAGCCATGAGCCGTCAGACAATTCCGTTTCTCAGGCTGACACTTTCCCACTCAGAGATTTACCATTGCCACCATTTCACATATTTTCATTACACATATATGTAACACCTAATTTTCACAGTCAGTAGCACTTGTGCCTTTTTTTCGATTTTAGGTTTTTTTGGAGCAGCATTGACAGTGTAAGTGGGATCCAAAGGTCTTCAAAAGTCTGATTTGGTAGAGATTGCACATTAAAGTAGCTCTACCTGTTTTTTATGAAAATTACTGCTCTTGTCTATGTTTGTTTGAGTTGGCCTAGGTTTCTTCAACTACTAGAAGGGGAAAAATCATGGAATATGGAATATCCTGAATTGGAAGGGATCCATAAAGATCACCTGCTGCAACTCCAGTCTCCACACAGGACAGTCCCAAAATAATACATTGGTTTTAAAAGCGAACTAGTATAAGAAAAAATATAAAAAAGTATGACAAAAATATTCTCTATCATTCTTTCACCTGCAGTAGATAGTCCTGGAAATTGCCAAGATGGTAAAAGGTACAGTTCACAGCACACTTCTCAGCAAGGCACACTGGTTTGCATTGCTGAGATTTAGGAGAAGAGTCGGTACCTAAGATTGATGCTTGATGCTAACTATCCACCATTAATTCTACAAACAAAAATACACAACTTCCAGACCAAACACATCTGAATAACAAACCTTTAAAGCACTGTGCTAAGAAAGTCTGCAAGAGGGGAACTGCACAGGTAGCATGTGTGGGAGGACACAAGGGCTTCTCATTAAATGCCATTGTTATTCTTATTTTCACTGGGTTTTCTTTTTCTGATCACATAAGCAGCTTTTTTGCTCTCATTAATGTCTGCCTTTCTAAACAATCTATAGTACCAAGTACCTCCATTATGCTTTCCACAGGCCACTGACAACAAACCACAATTCTCTGTACAATACATTTTCTCAGAGGTAGTGGGTATCAAGGACTCTTAATAGTGCTATGGCGAGGATCAATTGTTCAGCTCTATAGCTCAGGAGTGTCTCCTGAGCCTCTCAGTGCCTGCCTTTGTGTACAGTATCAGTGATGGGGAGTGACATTTCTTTCTTAGGGAACCTTCCATTAGAGAGGCTGCTTCCAGGCAAATCCAGCCGTGGAGTGTTTGGAAAACAAAGCAAGGGTAGAAATGGGCTTTTATCACATTTGGCCATGTGATTGATAAGGAATCAGACACTTTTCCTGCTACTCAATAAGAAACTCTGCAAAATCATTTTCATTCCTGAAGTGTTACTACTTCTCTGAAGTTTTAAATATAAATACCTGGAACTTCACTTCTAGGGTAAATTTCCTAATACAGATTTTAAGAAAAATTCAAAACCATCCTTTGTGTCTGCATTTGCTAGAAGGTTTACGTCAGCAAGTAGCATTTGTGTATAATGGCTTCAAGTTACCTCCTACAGTTTTCTAAAGGTACAAACCCACATTTTTCTTGTGTCTGTCTTGAGTTAGGCCAGGATAGTAATTATACAAAGTAATATTGAAACAAAGCAGTACATGAAGTTTCTACTCCATGCAAACCTTAGCTACCCTGCTAGGAGATCTGTTTTTGACCAACTCCTCCTATCATACTAATCTAAAATCTTTTGACACGTGTGCTTGTGAGTTTTTGAGTCCAGCATCATGCTAGGGGTGTCAAGCAAATCATGAAGATTTCATCTTTACAGATGATGGCCTTTACTGAAGAAGCAGAATGTGGTGTTTCTTCCTTTCATTAACAGCCTTCCAAAGCCATCTCGCGCACCCTGAATTCCTATCTTCTTCTGGGATATCAGGAGAAATCAAGCTGTAGCTGAGGTCAGAAATTGATATGTGAGATATGGGACTGCTCATTTGTTAGAATTTGGAGTCACATTGCCCTGAAAGGAATTTAAGAGGATCTTAACATTCTAGTCTTGCTGGCTAAACACCAGAAGTCAAGAAGAAGCATCCACATGAGAGAGGCCATACAGTCTCACTTTCCCTCATCTTCCCATCTGCCAGCCAGAAAGGAGCAGTGTGGTGATAAATCCTAAGAGGACAAGGAACTCCAAGAAGGAGGTGAACAACATAACCTGGCCTCTCTATGAGGTGGTTCTGCACAGCTAGAGGGGGTGTGAGGATCCTGCATTGTGTCAGAATTAAAATGCAAGTGGAATTCCACATTACCCCAAATTATGAACATTTCCTTCATCCTGCTAAGGTTCATGAACACATAAACCCAACCAAGAAGATCTTAAGCGAGAGTGCTACTGGCAACTGAGCTTTGCAGGGGAGTCTCATGCCCTGGCACTGCCAGCACAAGATCCCAAGGGTCTGCCAAGCTGGATGCACTACACAACCTGGCTGCTCTCCCAGGGCTGGCACAGGACAGGAGGAGGCATAATTCACTTCTCAAGATGAGCATTTAAGCAGCTTCCAATAATCCTTTCATTCATTAAACCACACTAAGCAGATTTGCTTGGTTTTCAAAATTAAGTCAAACGTAGAGAAAGGAAAGTGCATCTAAACTGATTGTGCAAAGTTAGCACCCTCTTGGCACCAAGGGCTGCATGCCAGGGACACACACAGAGGCATGAGGTTGGCTGCAGTAGTGTATCCATGCTGAAACAGGTCACATGGGCTTAATGAACATCCATTCTACTCTGTCACTAAGGGGTGTTGAGAAGTAATGTGACTGCAGGACTCTTGGCTCTCATAGCTCATAGAGAAGTGCATAGGTCTCCAGACACTTTTGGCTTGTGTTTCTACTATACTCAGGGCCAGTCAAGAACTTCAGGCAGCCAAGGCTTAACACCTACCACATCACTC
>WBMV01003394.1:0-204223 GCA_013396655.1 Campylorhamphus procurvoides | reverse complement strand
CCTTCCCTTCCCTTCCCGTCCCCGTCCCTGTCCCCCCCTTCTCTTTTCCCCATTTCCCTTTTCCCTTTCCTTTTTTATTTTTTTTTCCAGCTTACAGACATTGTGGTAAAGTACAGCATAGTCTTTGTAACAGTTTATTGATGAGGAGTGGCCAAGGACATCTGTGGTCTAGGAAAGCCACTATCAATGCAAAACAAAATGCTTAACGTCTAAACCATGAAGTGAATTTTAAAAAGACCGCAAAAAGCTCTAGCTCACTCCTCCTGCGGTCTCCCACAGGAATTCTTTGAAAAGCTGACTTTTTTTTTTTTTTTAATTGGGATTTCTGCTATCAGGAAGAAAAAAGATGCCATGATCAGAGGAAGTAAAACTGTTCAAGTACTGCTGTACCTGGAGCACTATATTTTTTCAATAGAAACAGTAAAATTTGCCAGATGTGGGGAGGATGGTCTCTCAATTCTGTCCTGATCCATGAAACCCCAATGGCAAATTTCACAGACCTAGTGAAGATCAATCATGGAGGACCTGTTCTAGGATTTACTGCTAAAAGTTGTTTTTCTACAAAAGAAACCTTCATTGTTCTAACCAATATCAGATATAGAGAGACAGATTTCTTGACTTGCTAATAGAAAGAAAATCATGAAATATTCAGTTAAGCTGATGCAGATTAATAAAAGTCAGAATGGCAGTCTGAACTCTGGCTACAACAGCTTAAAAGGCATTGGCATCACAGTTTATTAGACTTTATACTTTATTAGAAATGTAAAATTGCAGAAAATTGTGTTGACAATGTTTATCAAACTATTTATTAAAATCTGTCAATATACCTATTTAACAAAAGTAAATCCTGTGCATTGTAAATCATGAAGGAAAGTGTGATGGTTCATTTCATTTCAGGTTTCACTTCAGACTTCAGGCATGTAATTTGTTATTATTATTGCAAGTTTAAGTTTGTAAATGAGGTAACACAAAATGTTGTGTATTTTGTGCAGCTCTAATGAACTGCAAACCTGAAAACAGATGTCTCATTGTAGCTTATACATTTTTACTGTCTTTGCCTCAGCTGCCTTTCCAAATACACACACAGACACAATGTCACACACAGGTACATTTACACACAAGAAAATTAACAAACAAATTGGTCAGGAGCAAATCATAGCAACTACTGATTGTGCTGCACGCAGAGCTAAATTCTGCATTAGCACTGAGAGAAATGTCTGATCCCCTGTACCTCAGGCCATACTCCTTTCAGTAGCTGAGGTGAAGAAAACACTTGTAACTCAAGTAAGTGGTTTTGCAATGGTTCACCTATTTGCCTTTCCATCAGGCCCTTGAGAGTGGGAACATGCAAAGGGAATAGCTGCCGGGTATTATTAGGGAAAAAAGAGGTGCAACAGAAAATAAGTAAATAACAGGGGTTGGTGTCGGTGGGCTTACTTTTTGTTTTAAGAACTGGCTAATAAAAGATCAAATTATAAGTACCATAATTGACACAGCAGACAGCAGGGTTTCAATCAAGCAATTAATACATCTGTCCTTGTAAAAATTGCAGTCTTTCTTGAATCGTTTCCCATATATGTGCTAATTATAATCTTGAAAGTTTAAGTAGGTACAAAGTTGTGTCAATTTGTTCACTATTTAAAATAACAAAAGGGCTTCATTTCCAAGGAGAAGGTCTGCACAAAAGGAAATTCAGCAATGTAGAAGGAAATTCCAAGTATATCTAAAAGCCTGTGATAAATAACTTCATTAAAGAGAAGGAGAAATGTAATTGTAAGCAATCTGCCTGGGATATTCTGAACAGCTACTAGAGCCCCAGCTGCAATGGGGATAGATACCATATACTGACCAATTCCAGTGGAGGGAGAGATATTAGCTAAGCAGATTATTAGACGGGTTTCTAAGAGTGGTTACAGAGGCACATATACAGTGCTCCAGCAAACGGCATCATCAGGCATGTAAATGCAAGCTCTACGCCTGGAAAAACAAAAGGAATGGAACAAATGGGATTAGAAAGATGGGTGGCAGGACAAAGACAAGGGCTTGGCAGAGACTAACACCAAAATGTTCAAGAGGGAAATTTTTATTGGATTGAGCCAATGAAGAAATAGTAAGCAGTGCTTACAAGTGTCTTAATGTGTTGCTTATGAAACTGAGATTTAGAATAGCTCATTTGCACTGGTGATGTTCCTGTACTGCTCTTTTCATCCACACCCTTATACACTGCAAGGAGAAATGTATAGAGCACATAAATCAAAGGCTAAAACCCTGCAGACTGTGGAGCTGCAGCTCGGTTCGAGGCCATGCACTGAGACTTTTCCCTTGGAGGAGGCCAGGCTGGATGTGGGAAATACATGTTTGTATCTCTCTTCTGTATAGTAATTTGGTTTCAAGGTGCATTAAGCTGGATTTGGGCTCCAGTTTTGGCATCAGTCTCTGCAGTGCAAGGGAAACAATTTAACTGATCTGTGGCTCTTTTATTTTTTTTTTCCATTTGGAAAATAAGATTTGCTAACCTTGTCTGTCTTTACACAAGCCTCTGAAGATCTGAGAACAAAAAGTGTGAGCTGGCATCACACTGAGACTTTAAAATACACCTACTTTAGCTCTCACAAGTTTCTGGCAATGGTCATCAGCCCTGCTCCCACTTTTAGTACCTTGAGAATTATTCCTCTTTCAACAACGAAATAATTGAGTAACAGAAGGTCACCAAAATAGCTCCAACACCTCCCTCTTTTGCAGGCTTTCACCTTGTCCTGGTTGTTGTAACAGTGTTTTGGAAGAGGTGACAGTCAAAAGTTAGCAAGAAAGAGGCTTGGAAGAGACCAGCCTGGACCAGAGCCTGCCCTACACAGCCGGCAGCCAGCAGTGTAGCCAAGACCAGCTCAACCGGGCCAGAAATTCCAGGGTTGGGATCATTGTGCTGCAAAGGACCCATTGTAGTGAAATCAATAGCGACGTTTTAAAATACCCTTACATGACAATTCCAGTGGCTGAACCGAGCAAGTCAAAGAAGGTTGTTCTCATAACAGGTTAAACTCCTGAGGGTGGAGATAATCTCACAGCAGGAAGGGAAGAAAGTGCTGCGCCTGCCTGGGCTGAGCACTCGCACTCCCCATTGCCAGCTTTAGGCTACAGAGTAGGCCATTAACAGAGTCATTGTCATTATTATCCTAAAATCTGCTGTCTGACATTCAGGCATCTATCAGGAAAAGACCAAGACCCTATTAGTGCAGGTGATGAGCCCCCAGGAGGAGGGAAGGCAACTTGTTCATAGAGAAATTAACGTTCCTGCTGGCTACATTCCTATCAGCCTTGTTAATTCTGAAGTGATACTCATTGTTAAATCCGATTTTCCCATCCTTTCCCATCAATCAGCCTGACAAGTGTCCTACCAGTTTCTTTTTATTGTCTCACACAATAATTTGCCTCCCAGACACATAATCTGCTAGCCTCGGGGAAGCTGAGCATCAAGCCCCTGTTCCTATGTGAAAATTATGTGCCCAAAAGGCACCACTGTCAGTGTATCCAGCCTATGATTGTGATATCTGCCTTTCTGCTCTCAAGCTGCAGTTCAGAAAGCCACCATTTTCCTATTAAACATATTAATTGATTGTGAAAATGTCCCTCCGTCTCCAAGTAATGCTTCCAAAGAATTAAACAGAAAAGTCCTTTACCTGGAGGGGAGGCTCCCATTGCAAATGCACATTAGAGATTTGAGAACAGTGGTCAGCAAAACCTGTGTATTTTACCGATATAAAAAAAAAAGTGTTAGAAAACTCATGAGTTTTCATCCCTCACCTCACCAAGTCAAGTCTTCCTGAGGTTCTAATTCCTCAGGCTGATTCAGAAATATTTTCTCTCTTTTAGATGGTTGGTCACAAAAGATAGTATCGGACAGGTTCTCATTTGCAGTTCTAAGTTAATTCAATATTTTACCAGCAACTGCATAAAATAAAAATGGGCCACACTCAACCCTCCCCAGCTATTCTCTTCGGGAAATCAAATATGTGACTGTTATAGAATATTTAAAGATATGGGTATAAAAAAATCCAATTAACTTCTTGACGTATTGCTGTCTAAGTGAATGGAAACAGGTGAAAGCTTGCAATAGTCCTATAGCTGTTTAGGAAAAAAAAAGAGAAAAGGAATATCTAAGTTTGTAGGAAATTTATGTAAAATAATCCAAAGTCACGGAACTGAGTGTGAAGAGCAGTCTTTAAGGTCATGAATAGTACTAAAAAGACCTCTTTACCACTCTGAAGGTAGTTAACTGAGCTGACTGCCTCGAGCATTGGCACCTTTAAGTATCATGTTTATCAAGGCAAAGATAGGTTGAATTCGTAAAATATTTGTTCTTCTTCTCCTGACATACATTAATCCACTAAATCGTGTAATTGATTAATTTTCTTTTTCTACATTCTATGAGAGTGATGACGAAAAGAGAGCAGTGAAAAGAGAGCAGGCATCACCTGCCTGCTGGGAGGTGGGAAGGGGGCCGCGGCTGCTGACTGCCCTCCTCCCCTCGGAATAGTTACAATAGCGGGTTAAGAGCACTTTCGTACAGCCCCCAGGGGACTGCTATGGATACAGAAACATATAACGCCGCTGAATGCCGCTGAGGCGCTGGCTGAGGAAAGGATCAAGAAGAGATGGGCAAGATGTTGGACTGTACATGCAGAAGGATCGAGGAGAGGCAGAATTCTTGTCTTGGTCTCATCCATGGTCGTGCTGAGCCCACCACAGTGCCCGGACTCTCATGGGGTCTGCACATAACTCAACCATGCTGCAGCTAAGGCGCCTCCGATTAAACTACGGCAGGTTAAACTTCAGATCAGTTTCTAACGACTGTAAAAACTCCCCTTTGGCCTTGAAAATTATAATTATTTATGAGGTTGACCTTTAATTACTCTCTCATGTAGAAATCTTTGATAATATGCCTTTGAAACCTTGACAAATACGGACCTACGCAGCAGAGATCAATACCAATACAGTAACATAGTAGAGCAGTCTCCACAAAAAGCAGATGCTAAAGTGTATTACCAGCAAAGCTGCTTCAAAAGACTTATCTCTTTAGCTGGGCACCGCCAGCCCTTTCTTATTACAGAAGGGTCTAGGGAATGTGAAAAACAAATATTCAAGGGATGCCAAATATCAAGGAGACATAAAGACTGGAAAGGGTATGAACCATTGTCCCAGTGGGGCTCAAGGGAACCACAGCTGTCAGCAGCAGTAGCACAAGAGTAACTGCCATCTGCCACTGCTGTAAAGTCTTCTGCTCATCCTCAGTTCAGAGCTGGGAAATAAATTGATGGTGTTGAGTACCTAGTGTGAATGTCATAGCGTTTCTTGAAAAGTAACTCTAGCAAATTCATTATCTTTTGCAACATGAATGCCATCCAAAGTAGTAATGAAACTAAGAGTGGATACTTATTAATTCTGTATTGAAGTTACTTGAATATTTAGTAGTGCTTGACTTTTCAAAAAGGTATTTTTAATAGACTTTATACACATTCATGAGCATACCTACATGTACACATGTGAACGTATATATGTATGTATATGTATGCACAAATAAAATCAAAAAGTCTGTAATATTCTGTTAAGAATGGTGAATACACTTGTAAAATACCTACACAGTATAGAGGAGGGGGTTATCAGTACCCCATATGGTTATATAAAACAGAACCTCATAATTCAGAATACATCATCTTGATTTTAACCCACTTTGTATAACTCTGTTGTAATAATTAAGTTCAATACTTTTTGTCATAGGTATTATAGAAATAAGTATAGAAATAAGTGGGGGGTTTCCTATGAAAACAATTAAAAACACAGAACTGTATAAACAAGATATGCATCATCTTTGACTGTCATCATACTTTATACAGAATTGTCATTTGTTCTAACGTAATGACATTCTACTGATGGAAGAATGAGTCCCAGAAACTTAGACTGAAGAAAAAGTAAAGATAAAATTTAAGATTTTGTAATAGCTTTTATTTCCTTATCACTGCTAGACAAAGAATTGATATGTCTACCAGACAGATACAGTCAAAGTGTTACAGACCAAAAAGTTGCACGGATTTTGTGAGAAGTTTTAAATGCTACCAGTCAACTTTAGCTTTCCTTCTCTTCTGAATATCCTCAAAACAGAATTATTTTCTCTTACTCAGAAGAACAACTGTTCTCCCTTAGCCCTTCACAGAACCTTTTTTGTCATAACAACATCCCAGCCAAAACAGCTCCCAGGAGACAAAAATCAATCAAAGCCGTAAAAGAAAATTGTTTTTTTCATGCCAGGTCCTACTGCTCCTATCTTATAGTTACAAAACCATCAGCAACTAAACTGGGTTAGACAGCCCATCTGGATAGATCTGGCCAGTTACTCTAACCAAAATCAACAGACCTTTTAAATTTGAATAATTTAGAGTTAAAAAACTCCAACATATAGACACAAACTATGTTAACAACATAATAATGGTGTCACATCAGCATAGAAATAGAAAAGGAGCTTAAAAGCCCCAAATCCAGGCACCCTCCCCATGAGGAAATTGTATCAGAGTGCTTTTCTCTGAGGCTGCCTCCCTGCCTGCAGATCTGGCACCTGAACTCTCTCTTTGATGGAAAGAAACTAAAAAAACCAAACTACCTGAAAGGCAGATGTCCAAAATATAAGTCTGAGGACAGGCTTGGGAAGGGTCTCATGGGAGAAGTAAAGAGCCAATTGAGATGCTTGAGCAAATAACCAAATGTCTCTTTTTCAGGAACTTTCTCTTTTAATGACATATTTTTTCATGCTGAATTTTGTTTTGTGTGCACTAGATTAACTCTGTGTGTGATCCCACTAGTTCTGAAACTAAGAGAAGTCTTAGAAGAAGCCTGTGTTAAATTGAAGCCTACTCTGATGAAGTAGAGTGTTAAATATAGTAATATCCATACAAGGTTTCATACCTTGACCGCAGGTCCATTAAAGTTGAGAGAGAAAAACCTCACTTTGACTAGTAAACTTCTGGATCAAGCCTCCTTACATTGTGTGGAGCAAAGACACCCAGAGGGGGACTGTTGGTGAGAAACAGCCATACCTCACATTCTGGGTGGATTTTCAAGAAAAAGAGCAGATTCCCCTCTGGTTGTTTCATTGAGGTTTTCATATCCCTGGGGAAAAAAAAAAGTCGAAAACAAATCCACTTTTCATTAAAAGAATCGTTTGAGTCTATTGGTGAAACTGATACTACAGAAATATACATTTCTGTGTGCTGCCTTCCTGCTCTATAATGGTTCTTGCATTAGGGATTGGGGGCAGGGGGGCTGCTGTTGTCCATTTACTTTAGTAAAGATTGCTATTGAATGAAACCTTTAATGGGGTGTTTATGCTCCCACTCAGCTAAGAGCTCCGATCTTGGGCAGAGTAGTCTTTCCCTCCACCTTGACAGCTATTAGAGAATCAATACAGGTAATCCCTCAGCTGGCTGTCAGCACCCGCTGCTGTGGGGCTGCCACTTGTGGATAAGTGAGACTTCTCTGGGGAGAGACTTTCCACAGTACCCTCCCCATCACTGCACCAGGTCAGCATCCAGCAAACCACGGGAAGCTCTGCAGCTCCGGAGGGAATGCCACTGACTTCACTTAGATTAAGCTAGAGGATGGACTACCCTGTCTCTCTAGGGTGCAGGGGCCTCACAGCTTGATTTCACTTCAGGAATTATCTCTGAGTTGCACTTTTTGGCCAATATAATCCAAGAAATCACCCCTTTTCCCATCCTTCATCCCCAGTGGACGTTTACTCTGCTCCTCCATTTCTCTTAGTGACCAAGGTATGTCCTACCTGCTTTGCTCAAACCCCTGCAGTCAAAGAGGGAGAGATTGCATTTTCTCACTGCTGCTTTGCACACTGGTAATACCACAGCTTGCAGGACTGTGTTGCATTCTGGCACTAAGCCATACAACACTGCTCTCTACTAAATTGCTGTCCTGTGACAGATATTAGTCCTGTGAGTTAAAGACTGATTTGCCACTACTGCAGGGGAGATAAGCCAGGGTTTAGGACAGATCCTACAGCAAGACCTGCTGCAGAGTGACTGGCTGGGGATGGAGATGGAGTAGAGTTGTAGGTCAGGCTGAGGTGCTGTGATGCTCTCCTCTGGTGCTTCTCCATACCCCAGTTGTCAACACCCAACTCCAGGCACCTTCGAGGGACTGGCTTTTCAGAAAAGGCATTCTCTGGTGGAGATTAAGCCCCTTTAAAGCTGGAGTCAAACACCATAAAAACACAGATTGTTGCTGACGATCTAGATCTGTTTTCCATGAGGTAAAAAAGAAGGAAAGAAGAGTGCAAGGATACTGCAAGGACAGAGTCTCACACCCCAAAGCCCTGCACTATGTACGTTAAGGAGAGACAGAACGGAGAAGGTGCAAGGGGGCATGTGTGAGGAGAGAAAGGGAAAAGGGTGACAGCGACTGTGTCCTTTGGGGTGAAACAAACACCAGCACTTGCTGCGGAGGCATGTAGGAGATTGGGGACCCAAGCAATGGCTTTCTAAAGAAGGGGACAGCCAGTCAGGACTCCCCTGCTGAGTGATCTCTTGTTTAATCGACAATTCGCCACTGATCAATATTTGTTTGTGGCATTATCTTCAATTCACTAAGCTCCTCGTTGCTTTTCACCTTTCCTCAGTGGTTAACCACCTCCCTCTTTTCAGGAGTCCCCCAGGGTGAGCATTAGGACAGACTAGGGTGGCAGGGGGAAGGGGACCAGGTGTTTGAAGAGCAGGGATATCTAAGAGATGCTGGAGGCAGCAGATGTCGATGTCCAGGCCTTTTGTTCCCTCACACTTGCCAGCCTGAGTCCTGGGACCACCTTTTTGTTTTTGTCTCCCCATTGTCATTCACCCAGGAGGGGCTCCTCAGGAGCCTCACACAGTCTTATCTCTCTGTCTCTGCACCCCACTGCCCCAAGAAAACAGTTGATTGCCTTCATACTCTGGTTTCTATTTAGATCACTTTCTATTAACATTTAAAAACCCCTGACAGAGTTAATGCAGAGGACTGAGAATCAGCTAGTCTTACGGGACTGATTAGTCCCAATGACTTGACTTGCTGCTCCCCTTAGCAGGGCCATTTTTAATCCTCCTTAAGAGAAAAAAGAGCCAGGGTGTACACATCTTTTGCTCTAGTGAATGCACTGAGAATATGACCCAGACAGGGATGTCACACTACAGATAGTTTAAGCCAAACTGAGTGAGAAACATGAATACCTCTTGCCCATAGTGTATTATTATAGCCAGTGACACGGAAAGTAACATTTCTATCCTATATTTGAGCATGCAAAGAAATAAAAGAGGTGAATTTAATACAGCGTGTAAACCTGTCTCCTGAGAACTGTGGGGATGTCCTGCTTTCTGCTGCCTCAGCTCAGAAATGGCTAGCAGGAGCATGGAGTGCTAAGGTGCCTGCTCAGGAGAGAACTGGCAGCCGGGGATGCCCAGCAAAAGGACTGAGCTTTTACAGCTAGTCACAATTATTCTTCCTTGAACTTTCAGTGTAGCCTCCCTCACACACGTGGCCTTCTGCATCTGTGCAGTCATCCTGGGAACGTGGCAAAGAAAAAAATGCATTGTGGACTCATGCTCCCTCCCCCTTCTCTTTTTATATAAATATCCTAAATCCCACTGCTGGCTGAGCTGGCTGGAATGGCACATTCACTTGGCTGCTGACAGCATGGCTACAAAAGGAGCAAGTAGTAAATGTGCAAATCCTCAGGGAGGAAAACCTCAGCACTGTATGCACACTGGGTACATACACACTGCGGGAGCATTTCCTAATCACTCCTAAAGCCTGTTCGGCGATGGCAGCAATATATTTACATTGACAATCACTGCATTTGCCTTGCAGGAAACTAAAATCTGCCGTGGGCTGGCAGGGGGCTCAGCTTGCCCTGCCTCCAGCTCCCGGCTGCTTTATTTCTCCCCACCCTGCTGTGAAGTATGCAGAGCCAAGTGCCATCCTCACTGGTCCCAGCCCCAGCGCAGCTGGGACTCACTATTCAAGAGAGGATGATGCTATAGGGTAGTTAAACGCCTTTTTTAGTGCACAATCTAGATCCATCATCTTGCTTGCAAGTGGGAGTGAACTCAATCTAGAACTGAATGGTCTCAGCTTTCATGAACTATTGGGGCACTTGAGGCCCAATCCATCAAGACAGTGGGTGCCTTTGACTTCCAATGCAGTCAGCTGCTACCCAGCAGGACAAGGACTAGAATTCCCAGTAACAGACAGTTGACTCTGTAATGACCTACAAATGACACAGAAAACACCCTTCAATTTGCTAGTACCTCAAATACACAACTCCAGTGCATTTGGCAGAAAACAAGCCATAGCCTACTAGTATCCAATAATTTATTATCGTTCTTTGCACCAATATAATTGTAGCAATATTAATAATTAACATAAAAATTTAAATATAAAGGTTTAATGTGCAAGACAATCAGTTACAGTCACAAGTACAAGTAAATCCTTCCCCTCTCTTTTACAGGCAACACTTCAAATACTGTAGAAAGGTGCAAGTATTTTAATAGAACATAACTGGGTGTTCTTCAAGAAGAAAGTACACAAAAGAGCACTACAGATACACCATTTAAGTAAACAACCTTCATTCTGGAGAAACAAGGAAGCCACCTGCATGGGAAGCTAACCATGCATTTCACAGTACTGCAAAGCCATTCCTAGTCATAACATGTCATTAGTAGTTAATTGATTTCACCAAATCCTGAGTTAAAGGTATCAAACCAGTAAAGCCTTCACATAGGTAATTCACATTTCTGTGGCCAGGATCCTGTATGCTTGGGGAAAAAGACCTCCTGAAGTCAGGCAGCTGTAAGAAAGATTCAGTTCTCCGACCTGTTCTTCAGCATGGTTTGTGGACATAAATAATCTGTGATAATTTTCTGCCCAGGAGTGAATTTTACATATGTAGAGGTCAGGAGTTCAGCCCTTAATATGTACAAAATGCAGCCTGCCATATTATAGTAATATTTGATATTAAAATAAGAAAACAGAGGTCAGAATGTGATTTTCATTCTACCCTGAAATCTACATATATATATACAATACAATTGGGCTTGCTTATTTCAAATACTGACTAGTGCTCCGCCTCAGTATTTTACTTGTAAGTAAATGGTTCAATAAATATTTTAAAAAATATTTTTACTATGAAAAGAATGAGGACAGAGCATATTAAGTACAGTAAAACTTACAAAAATTAGTGCAAATCAATATATTTACAGATACCACATCAGCATGATATAATTAAATGTACAGGTATCATTTTTCTCTAGTTCTAGAGAGACTGTTAAAGTTGGTACAAAATAAAACTTCTCTTTCTTATACTTTCTGTGCAAAATCCTTGTTAATACAAGCTGATCTAGAATACTTAGGAGAGAATACCATGCCGATAACACCAAACTACCTGTGTTCATCAACCAGCTCCAGCAGGGGCTTCCATTATGCCTCCTGGACTCAACACACAGTCTCACAGGCAACAGGCAGCCTCTCATTCGCACAGCCTCCTGCCACTTGTGATAGCCACTTGGTGATAATAAAAACTTCTGTGCTAATTACAGCACTCCCTATACTCAGTGGTCCTTCAGCACAGGGTTTTTGAGAAGCCTCCTACTTGAGCTACAATATAGACATGGAATTACATTTTGGTAAGAATGCATAACAATTTTGAAAATACTTAAACCAGAACAAATCCCTCTTGACTTGCTTGGACAATCAGTGAGAAAGGGAGGATGTCACCTTCTAGTCTTCTCATGAAAGCAAAGACTTTCCTGCAGTCTGGGGAAGGAATTTCACATGCAGAGTTTCAGGCCCTGAAGAGTCCTGGCATCACCTATTCTATACTTTAAATCTTAAATTTTTAAATCTTTAAAATTTGGGATGACTGCACTAAAGCAGTCATCCAGTGTAGAGCCAGAAGGAAGCAGAGGAGCCTATTCTTCACATCAGGACTCACCACAAGGACCCACATAGCGAAGATAGGTTCAGTGAAATTCAGAAAGAAAAGCCCGCTGGTGGGATTGTGCCTGCTCCTGATCTGTGCTAAGTTCACAATGAAATGCCTCTGTGAAACCACTTGACTGCTTATGATCCACCTGAGAGCTCACTGATGTTTCATGTTTGGTCCTCTAAACTCTGAGAATGCAGAGCCAACCTCTGCTATGTCTGCTAGCTGGCATGTCAGGCCTGTGTCTATGTCACCACATCCTGCTTCTCTTCCTCTGGGCTAACCAGCATCCAGCATCCTCTGGAAGAGCTGGTCTTACAATCCTGGAGCTCTCAGTGTCACAGCAGCTGAGCAAAGGAATTAAAATACCTCTGTGTTGGTCCAGCAGTCAGTATCTCTGAGGCAGTACACATTTAGATAGGACATCATAGAAGACTTACAGATTAAGGGAAAGTAGACCCCACACCTGTGGTCATACGTCCAAACAAAACACGTTAAATAATCTTTGAGAAATGTACTTGACACACAAGCTTTGATACACCTTTGATGCACAAGGAAGTCCATAGCCATTGTGTATTAGACATGGAAACATTCCTCATGGTGATTTTTGTGCACAAAAGGCTTTCAGCAAGTAAAATTCCAGCCTATGGAGATTAGGGTATGGGAGGGGAGGAGAGAAAAAGTTGAGTAATGAATGTTCCAGTTCACCCAGTATACCCCACTGGGGTAATACCCAAGAAACTCTTGAGTCCCTTGTGCTCAGTCATATGCCTTGGGTACAGAAACTGGACCTACAACAAGAGTCACCGCACAAGTGAATGCCACCTTCTGTGCTGTGCACACAACCATGCACAAACAGATACAGACCGATACACATGTGAGCTGATCCAGGGCACATCCACAGGATTCCTGACTAATGAGCAGCATGAATCTTCATGTGGTAGTTGCAATCCTCCTGCTCGGGGAAGTGCTGACCGCACACCAAGCATGTGCAGCCCTTCTCCTTGCTGTGTGTGCGCCGCACGTGGCTGTCGTGGGCTGCGTGTGAGGCAAAAGCTTTGCCGCAGTGCTTGCACTTGAAGGGCTTCTCCCCCGAGTGCTGGCGGATATGAGTGCGCAGGATGCTGGATGCTGTGAATGCCTGAAGGGGAAGGGATCAGAAAGGGGATCAAGTTGGAAGGAATTTGTTTTCACATAATTGCCACTTTCTGCTAACCCAGGCCCCACCAGAAATACTGTACCCTGAAAATTAAGTCCTGAAATAGCTCACATCCTCAGATAACTGGAAAAGAAATCTGAAAACCCACAGTGATGAGGAATCGGAAGCAATAGCTATTGCTATATAGATGTGTCTGAGTCCATGCAGAGAGAAGAAGCTCAAAGATTTCTAACCAGAGGCACCAGTAAATATTTTGTATATGCCAAAGGTAAGAAGCCAATACTGTTCTAATTAGCTTTGCAGCTCCTTAGTGTTTGGGAAGCATAATGCAGGCTTTCCTTTCAGTTTTCATTTTCAAAGTTAGCTGGCTTGAGATTTAGTTGCTAAAATTCATCCATGCAGTCTACCATACACCTTTTGTGGGTTCATTTTCCCTGCTCCATCATACTCTTCCTTCAGTCAGATCTTCCAGCTTGCTTCCCCACCACTACACACATACGTGAGTAGCAAAGTGTGCACTTTCCCACTCTATGACTCCTCCTCCATACAATAGCCAAAAGGAGCAGCTTCTAAGCTTTATTTCGGGACATTTCAGCTCCCTGTTAGTCCAGGCAGTCAAAAACAAAACTTCTCTCTCCAAAATTACAAGCAGCTTGCTGCATGCTACTGGTAGTCTGCATTGCATGGACACTCCATAGCACCTCAAGTGTACCACAGTACATACCTGGAGTGTTCTACAGTACCCTACAGGTATTCATCTAGCAGCACCCTGTACATACACCCTCTGTCTGCCGGGAGAGCTGTCACCACTCTCACAGGGAGAGCTCACTCAAGTCATCCCTGTGTGAGACGGGCATTAACAGCCGAGTACATTTTTGATCAGTGCTGTGTGGCTCTGTTTGTGCTCTTTTCCAAATGAAACCTCCATGCCCAGCTGCACACAGTCCTGTTTTTTCAAGGTAAGCATGCACAAATCCTTATGAGGGTTCAGTTTATACTCCAGATCTCTTTACTGCTATCTAGAAGCAGTGTCACTAGTATAAAAAACAACCTATCTGATGAAAAAGTGGAATTTTGGATCTAGGTGTGTGTCTTGGGCGGTATTTGAAATGCTCTCAGGCTCTCCTAGACCTTATTTCTGCAGCAGGTCACTGAGCCGGGATAAGCCACAAATTCCATGTCAGTTGGAGACCAGACCCTGTTTCTTCAGTCTCATCCAGAATGTATACAATACAGATTTATCTGGTTACCAACTTAAATACAAATAATTTTCTCGAAAGAAAACAGAAAAAACCCAAAGCACAGCAGAGGACAGATGGAGGATGGGTGGACAGGGCTTTACCTTACCTTGTTGCAGTAGACGCATTTGTAGGGGCGCTCCCCAGAATGAACCCTCATGTGTTTATTCAGGCTGGAGGATTGAGAAAAGCTTTTCCCACACACAGAGCACTGGGGGGAAAAAAGAAGACTAATGTTAAAATAAAGCATACAACAGCATAGTTAAATAGAAAAATTAGGTATGTGGATGATGTATGCGTGTACTCTCTTACATACATTCATATACACACATTTATGCATCCATGTATATATAAACACAGTAGCAATTATAAGCAGTAATAATCTGAAATAGAACCTAAGAACACATTTTATGAATATATAAAAAGGAAAATAATGCAAAATGTCAAAAAAATGTTGTTAAAATTGTTTCAATAAAAAATTGCTATTCTTCAGAACATGAACAGACAATACTGACTTTCAATAATGAAAATTGGAATGTTTCTCTAGTATCACTTTTTATTTTTTCCTGAAGTTCCTGAAAAATAAATTAAAAAACTAATCTTAAGTTAATCACTTACAATAATAATTACAATACTGTTTCAGAAATGGGGAGTCAGTCACAACACTAGAAGGGGAAAGGGAAAGGAAAAGGAAAGATTTAATATTTCATCTTTTATAGAATATTTTTCATTTGTACTAATGCCATGTAGATATTCTGACACTGTAATAATGCTATTTTAGTTATAAAATATTTTCCTGGAAAAAAATCACATTATTGTAGGATGGTCTGTAAAATAGGTACTTGGAGAATTTTCAGGAGTTATATAACTGTGCCATCTCAAGTATTTGAATTTGCCTTACTCAAACATTTAGAAAAAGTCTGATTTTCCACTCCAAATGTTCCTAGAGAAAAGAGATGTTAGAGCAAAGTGTTTGGTGGAAGTGAGTAAATCATCTCAAAGATGATCATCAACTGAAAATCTGCTCCACATTGAATGTAAAACTTTTGATTCTTTTTTGGTCCAACAGAAACAGATACAAATGTCGGTCAGTTTTCAGACTGTCGGGTGGGAATGGGAAACAAACATGAGATATCATCATTCTTGTTCCTGGACAATCAAAGCCCCTTTAAACACAACCTAGCACCACACTGTTTAAGAAAACGAGCAACACCCATATGGAAAAGACCAGGAGAAATTTTGTTTCTTTTTAAACTCTCACTGAGACTGTGAGGTTTATTTAATGTCTTTAACTGAAATTTGCTGCACAAGAACAAGCTCTCCCTGCACAGTCAGAGCAGTTTCACCATGGAACTGACAGAGAAACTGGAGGAGAGGGAACATCATCAGCATCTTACCCGGGACAAAGAAAGACTTCTTAATTCGTCCCTCCCAGAAAAGCCAGTGACTGAGGAGACACCAGGGAGCAGGCTCACCTTATGAGGTCTGTGCTTTTCGTGAACGTGAAGAATGTGAATTCTCAGCCTGTCTCTTTTTTCGAAGGATCGGTCACAAAGGTGACAAGGAAATTTGCGGTCCCCTTGGTCCACGCAGCGAGTATACTTTAGGTGTTTATCCCGGTAGTACTTGTAGGCAAAAACCTTGCCGCAGCGCTCACACTTGAAGCTCTCCCCGGCTTCTGTATAGCAGAAGAGAAAGTGCCACCTCTCCATTACACCACGGCAAAAGGAACTGTTCAAATCTGCATCCTTGTCAGAGCCGGGAGGGCGATAACAATAAACGGATGCTGGCAATATCATTAATAAAATACATATCGGGTGTCCTAAGAGTTCACACCACTCCTTTCTAACAGAGAGGAACAAACTAGAGCCCGCAGCTTGCTAAAATTATTGGTTTTAGCTGCTGACTTCAGCAAAGACAGGATTTCATCCTTAAATCTCTCTAAGCAGTGAGAGCATGTGAAAAACTAGTGCAGAGTTCCACACAAAAACATCTCCCCACCCAGAACCTTTGTGAGCTATTTCTTATCTAGCACTGTCCATAAATTTTACCTCCCATCCCAAAAAGAAAAGAATTTTTCACGCTTTTCCTATCGTTTTCGATTAACTATCGAAAAAAATTAAAGCGTTTATTTGGTTTTCTTTTGTACTTCAAACCGTTCTCAACCACTGAATTTAGAACACCGGAAACTATTCAGATGTTTACACATCCTTTTCTGGCTTCAATCAAAGTATGTTTGATTTAAGCCTTAAGATTAAATGAACAATTTACCATCAGTCTGAATTAAACACTTCCAGACTAACAGGTACAAAAATTTCCATGCCAAATTTCCATGCCAATTTGCTTCTCTCCCTTTCTGCTGCACCCGCTGTCACATCCCCACTCCAGATCTTCCCGCACTGGCACAAATCTGTTTTTTTTCATAAGTCTTGCTTTTAAGAACATAATCCTTTTCAGTAAATTACAATCAGAAGTAACCTACCCCACCGACCCGGAGTAAGTACATTTGCCATTTCTTTTGCAAGCAATATCGGCACCGTGGGATCGGAATGACTTCAGTCTGCCTCATTTACTGATAGCGTTAATTACACGAAAAATATCACAGAGATGAAACAGGACCAAAAAAAGGAATGACCCCGAAAGACCGGTCTCCTCCCCAAAACGGGACTCTTAAACACCCGCGCTGAGGGGCGGCGGCAAGCTCAGCCCAGGACCACCAGATGTTTTACAATCGGCAGACCATCACTGTTAACTCCCCAAGGAAGCGCGAAGTGGCACCGAAGCTGCGGGGGTAGAAAGCGGAGCCTGCTGCTCCGCTCTGCCAGCAGCCCTCGGAGCAAACCTCGGGCTCCCTGGCACCGAGGGGAAGCTGGGGCTTCGCGATGCTGGAGGCGGCAAGAAGGAGTGGCCGAGGGTCGGCTCCCCGGAGGGCGGGCAGAGACGGGGCATCGGAGCTGCGGGTACACCGCCACCTCGGGCACCCTCGCAGAGCACCCCACCACTGGCTCATCGCAGGGAAGTTTTTAAAATAAAACACAGCTGGAAAAAAAGGTGATCTCTGTGTTTTTTTACCTCCCTTCGTGCGAATCTATTCCCGGCCAGGTACACGTCCGTGGGAATAAGGGGCAGTGTCCCTCGAGAGGTCGCTGGCAGGCTCACCTTCGGGGTGCTGAGGAGGCTTCTTTCCGTCCGACATGGCCTTCAAGCTGATGGGGATGCCCAAGAACTGCACATAGCAATCGCCATACCACACCAGCAGCTCCTGCTTAGGAAAGATTTCCTTGCAGGTCTCGTAGAAAATTTCTCCCTGGCATTGGATAGCCGTCAAATTCTGCTCCTCGGGGAACCTGGCACAGTTCACCAGGGACATCCAGTTGCCAGCGGCGCCCTTCCCGTCTATGAAGTGACTCAAGTGACCGTATTCAAAGATCTGTAGATCAGAGAGAAGAGGATCAGGTTTGACCGACCCTTCCCGCACCCATCCCGCTCGCAACAGACCCACCACCAACACTGGTCC
The DNA here is from genome assembly GCA_013396655.1 of Campylorhamphus procurvoides. Lineage (NCBI taxonomy): Eukaryota > Metazoa > Chordata > Aves > Passeriformes > Dendrocolaptidae > Campylorhamphus > Campylorhamphus procurvoides. The sequence continues at coordinate 186,302 of WBMV01003394.1, read as the reverse complement.
AAGCCCCACTTGCAGGCTAAGGGAGAGGGGCTGCCGAAAGCCTCGCCTCAGCCCCGCGTTGGGGGTGCGGGGTGAGCCCAGCTGTGCCTCCGCTACCTCCCACATCAGCGAGTTGTCGTCGTAAGTCTTGATCTCACTGGTGTTGACCACTTTGCCTTGGAAAGGGCCGAAGCGGACTCCTTTGGGGATGGGATGGGTGCAGAATACTCCGAGCTGAGAGACGTCCCCATAGGCCACCCGCAGCACCGAGAGCCCTGCAGGGGACAGGGGGCTGAGCGCTGCGCGGGCGGGAGCAGCGAGGGGCGCAGGCGGTCCCGGGCCCTACCTTCGGGTAGCTGCAGCGAGTCCCGGTCGAGCAGCGGGGCCGAGGAGTCCGCAGCGCCTGCAGAAGAGGGATCCCTTCTTCAGTCCAGCACCGGCCCTGCAGGAGCGGGTCCTGCCTCCCCGACAAGGCCGCAGGACGAATCACTCCCCGGCTTTTTTCAAGGTGTGGGCTCATAACTCAAGAACACCACCGGGAAAGGAAACCTAACGTGCCCCCGGCGGTGCCTCTTGAGCCTGGCTGCCCCGGGATAGTCTGCATCCCTTTGGGACCTGTCCACGAACCCCTCCGCACACCCGGCTGCAAGGAGGGACCTGCGGCCCGGTGGCATCCTGTGATCCTCCCACCGCCGTCGAAGACCCCCTTACCAGAGCTGTCGGGGGACAGCCGGAGGCCCGAGATGGCGTGGAGGCTCCCGGTCGGCTGGCTGCTCCGGAGCGCCCCGTAGAGCACCGCGTTGAGCTCCTCCTCGGTGAAGTGGTACCTGTAGCTCTGCCCCGCCGGCCCTCCGGCCCCCGGGCTGCGGGCAGCCCTGCTCGGGGGGCTCGGGTAGGACGGCGAGGGCGAACACAGGGCCCCTGCCCCGCCGGCCGAGCCCTCGTTGGGAGGGAAGGGGGCCGGTAGCTTGGTGTACAGGGGCAAGGAGAGGCTGGGGAAAGGCTCGGCGGGCAGGGGAGGCGGCTGGCTCAGGAAAGCGGGGACCCTGCTGAAGGTGAAGGGGGGCAGAGGCGGGGAGGAGGGGACCAGCCCGCTCAGGGGCTTCAGGGGCTGAAAGAAGTCGGGGGCCGCCTCAAAGTACTGGGCTGGAGGGAGGAAAGAGGGGTAGTAGGAGGCGAGGCTGGGGCTCATCCCGAGTGCGTCTCCGCCGTCTCCGGGGACCGACTCGCCGGCCAGGAACAGAGCCATGTCAGGACGAGCCGTCCAGGAAGGGAAGGAGGGAGCTGCCGGGAAGCGGAGGGCCAGACACCTGGGTGCTGCCGGCGCAGGGTCCCGCTGCGGGGCGGGGACGGGTCGGAGTCGCGGGAGCCGCCGCTCTCTGCCCTCCGCTGCCCGGCGCCNAAGGCAAGCGGGGGCGACCCGCCCTGGGGGTCGCACAACCCTAGGGGCGGGCGGGGGGTGCCCTTACCCTGGGGCGGAGCCGCGGCTACTCATGGAGAGGCCGAGCCGCCCCTCTCCACGTCGGGGTAGGAGGGGGCGGTGAAGGGAGGGCGTGGGAGGGGGAGTCCGGCTTTTCCGACCCACCTTCCCTGCCTCCGCATTCCGCCTCTCCGAACCCGGTCGGGTAGTCCGGCCGCGGCCTGGTGTCCGGTCGCGGCCTGGTGGGCTCAGCCTCTCCCCATAGCAGGAGCTCAGGACTAATGCTCCCAGGGGATGGCCACCTTCTAACGGAGGCGAGGGACCTCCAGGGCAAGACTCATGATCCTCACAGTGTCTCAGGGGTTGCAGGTGTGGGGTTTGGATATGGAAAGGCAAAAAACACCTCTGAAACTCCGATGACTGGAACACACTGCAGCAGCATCACACTCCCAGTCCCTGTAGCTTTCACAGGCACTGCTGAGGTGCTTTTATTCTAGCTTGTGTCTGCCCATTAGGTGTTTAGCAAAACACTGGGCTTGTGGTTGAGTTTTCATGGCTCCATGACCAGGTCTATGGTAGAACCTGCCCAGGAATGGATCAAGAGAAAGACATCTGGCCCTAGCCTTCTGTCTTCTTTCCAGGTGTCTACATGGCACAATTGCTGTGAAAAATGTTCTTGAAAGGGGCTGCAGAATCCTAGGGGTCCAGGTGTGCTCTGTGTCATTGCAGGATGCCCTCCCTGCTGGTGCAGGGAGGTGGAAAAATCTTCAGTTCAGGACAAAATGCCATATAGGATTTGTTACTGCAGAGCTTCTTCTGTCCATTCCAGCCTGGGTGACACTGCACATACGAGTGTGGAGGGAAGGCACAGGCACTGCAGAATGTGGGGACTTGCACCCAAGCATCTCAGTCAGAGAAAGGCAGCATAGGGCTTCCTGGGGCACAGCATAGCATAAGCCAAAGTGCACACAAGACGTGTTTAAATGCCATTTCAGTGCTTATAGGTTGTGTGCTACAGAAGTTTATTAACATAGCTCCATGTGATCCTGCGTAAAACATTGTCTTTGTCCCAAAGAAGGGATGCACTAGGAAGCACTTAAAGCAGCCTCAGACAGAGAAACAGACACAGCCACTGTCTTCACTTGATCAGAGGTGAAGCCATTCTTTCAAACCTTATTTCTTATCTGGTCTGAGTGAAGAGCTCTGGAAAGAGAGTTTGAGAAAGAATCACTGCCTGCCCTGGGGGAATGAGGGTGTTCAGCCCATACTCCTTCAGGCACTGTAATTCCTACCTACCAAAATCTTTGATTTGCAACCTCCCCTTATTTTTGTTCACTCATGACATAAACAATAAGACAGCAAACACAAGCACAAAACACTATTGAGAGAGACCCAGAATTGATCCAGGATCCCTCTGCTTCCCAGACCCCTTCCATAGCCAGCCCAGCACATGTCTGTCTCCAAAGTTCAGTAGGAATATTTATGTGCTTTGCATTAAATGTATTGGGCTAATTCTCCTATGTACAACCTGATTTCTCCATCCTAACCTCTGTTTTCAAGACAAAGGTACAGAGCATGATGGGGAAGCTAATAGGCACAGGAGTCTTAGGGAGAAGGTAGGAATGCAGCTTTCTGAAATTTGCTTGAGATAGTCCCATAGCTTAAATACCCTGATTTTTTTGTTGTTGTTGTCTTTTATTTAAATTTTTTTATTAAATTTTCTTTGTGGTCTTCGAAACCTCTGTTATTTGTAAGACAGAATTCATGTTGTAGTGCTTTAGGAAACAGTTTAACATGGCTTTATTGATGCATCAGTAGTATCAGCATTAATCTGATTTCCAGGAATAAACCTTTGAGCTCTGACTGCACATAAAAGTTTGAGTTACATTTAGAATTAAAGTGTTGCCAGATAATCTGGAATCTTTTGACTAGGTGTGTCCAGGTACCACAGTATAGGAAGAAGGAAAGGGAGCTGTGGAGGAGACATGCTCACATTGGAGATCCAGGAGAAATGAAGACAAACGCAATGTGAAAATTTAGAATTCTCATTTTTAGTTAATGTAGACATGCCCAGAAATAAAACGTTTCCTTTTTCTAGAAGCCTGATGACACAGAGCTCAGGAGAGGAAAAGGGCTTGAGGCGCTCCTGTCAATATACTGCAGATAAATCTTTAGGGACTTTAACATGCCCTAAGAGGTTAAAGGCACTTACTGCATTAAGAAGTCCCAACCTTGGGGAGAGATGTGGGGGAGGCAGAAGCGCAGTCCATCAGAGGCACCCCCAGCAATACGGTCAGCCCTGTAGACAGCTCCAGGTCTGTGGACCCTCTCTCTGATTTTACGTCTGGTTACACTGTAATCAGAGTAGCCTATTAGCCTCCCTTTCCTGCTGCAGGATTTTAGAGTGTATTCCTTCTCTGCAATGATGTGGGAATGCATATTAAAGACAGGCACCAAGGGACACCCCTGCAGGCTGCTTGCATAGCATTCAGTTACCTAAGTGTTGTCTTCTTGGATTGATCCAGATGTCTTCATACAAAAAATTGCATTCCAAGCCCTCCTATTCTCCTCTAAGTTCAAACACAAGCTTTGAACACAAAATGTCCAGCATACAGATGAATAACTATGTTATGTGATGGGTGAGCAATTGGCTCACAGGTCAGGCAGAGAGTAAGTGGGTTAACATCAGGCTGGCATCTGATCACTAGTGGGATTCTGCAGGGGTCCATCCTTGGCCCAGTGCTCTGCAACATCTTCATTAATGACTTGGACACAGGACTTGAAGGAATGCTGTGCAAGTTTGCTGATGACACTGAATTGGGAGCAGCTGTTGACTCCCTTGAAGGCAGGAAAACCCTACGGGGGAACTTGACACATGAAAGGACTGGGTAATCAACCATATGAAGTTTAACAAGGTCAAGTGCGAGACTGCACCTGAGATGGGGCAACCCCAGTTGTGTGTATAGAATAGGGAATGTGAAACTGAAAAGTAGTGCTGCAGAAAGAGACTGGAGGTCCTGGTTGATGGCAAGTTGAATATGGGTCAGCAGTGCCTTGGCAACCGTGTCTTGGGGGACATCAGGCACAGCATCAACAGCCAGGTGAGGGAGGGAATTGTCCCTCTCTGTTCTGACTGGGGAAGCCTCACCTTGAGTACTGTGTGCATTTTTGAGCACCACAATATAAAAAAGACATTAGGCTATTAGAGAGTGTCCAAAGGAGGGCCACGAGCATGGTGACGGGTCTGAAGGGGAAGCTGTGTGAGGAGTGGCTGAGGAAACTTGGTTTGTTCAGCCTGAAGGAGACTCTCTTCTGGGGAGGAAGTATTCTTTCTGGTCAAGGAAATGTGGAGGGGGCCATCTGGTATGGTCTACTATCAGGCTTTTTTTCTCAGTGATTTTTTTTTTGTCTACGTCATTAGTAATGTTGCTGTTACTGTTTGTTTTCTCATCTCATTGCTTTTTCTAGTAAATTGCTCTTATCTCAACCCATGATCTTTGCCTTTTGTGCCTCCAATTCTCCCCTCCATCCCACTGCAGCAGGGAGGAGGAAGGGAAAACAAAGAGAAACCAGCTATGCATGGTTTGGAGTCTTGGTGGGGGCACTAAATTGGGGAGTACCATTCCTAAACCATGACACAACTGGAGCAGGGAGCTATCTGGGTATCCTTGGACACATGGACCTCTTGTGCCACTGACAACCATACTGGCTGACCCTGGGTTGTCCTTCCCATCCTTCCTTGTGTGCAAGCAGTATTGTATGCATTTGTCTAATGACACCAGCCACAGTTTGCAGGTTCATCCAGGAGCAAAGCTCAGCACAAATGCCAGAGACACACAGATACAGGATGCACACAGAGAGGACACTAACCCATTCAGTCACACACTCTGACAAGCACAAGGCACTGCCCTCAACAGAAGTCACTCGTGGTACCCACATAAGACATAAACACAGCTGAATCCCCACCTCTTCTCTAACTGGTAGAGGTCTATGTTCAGAGATGAAAGCACACCCTGCCCTCCTCTCTAGGTTCACAAGCACACACAGATTCATGGATGCCCTGGATATGGGGACAGCCCTTCTGCCTGTTCAGTACCTCTGCCCACATTGCAGCCCTCACACACCTGTTCCTCCACATTCTGGTCATACTCCCATGCACAATGGCCAGATTTTGCCCTTTCAGACAGAAGTTAAGCCACATTTTGTTTCAGCCACCATCAAACATTTTTCTAGCTGTTCTTTAAGATCCTCTACTTGATCTTTGAGAGTCTTTCAAACTTCTGGTTTTCTTTTGGTGACCTTCTTGTACCAACTAAAAAATACAACCCACTGAAACTGGGTTATCTTAGGTCCCCTGGACTCCAAGGTGCTCCTTAAGTTTAAACCCATCAATGCAATCACGTGTGTTTTTTTTCCATGCCCAAGGTAAGTATCCAGAATGAGAGACTGAAAGGAACAAGACAAGATTCATGAGGGGTCTCTCCTGGTCACAACATTTAGCTTAAGCCCACCATGCTGGCTGAGGTTGGAGTCATTAGCAGCAGTAACAAAAGAGGCTAGGACTGGAACTTAAGTCAGGGAAGGATTAATGGGGTCTGTCACACCATCTGAGTCCTCAACTGCTGCTATGGTTTCATTTGTAGCTGGGAGATACCCCAAGAGCCTGTCCTGAAGTGGCGCAGACATCAGTGTCCAGCTCTGAAGGACCACTGTTCATACAGGTTCATTCACACTGTAATTCCAACTTAGACCTTTCCTGACCTTTCTCTCCTAAGGACTTCAGTTTGTGATTGTTCTCTCTTTTGGCCAGTTAAAGAGTAGGAATTCTTAGAGGGACTCTGGACTGACCTGCATTAAAAGGCAGGATTCAGCAGCCCTTGCATACTGCTGGAGCCTACAGACAACCCCTGGCTGAAGTCTCAGCAGGGATTTCTGAAAGGTAAGATGACACAAGTCATATACACCCATTACAAGGCCAACTGAACCACTCAAGGTTGCTCTAGATTCCACTTTCTTCAGTACAAGAACTAATTTATCATGAAGGTTTCATGGTGATTACTGTTTCAGTGGATACGTTCCGAGTTTGGTCAAGTGGCCGTCAGGTACTTGGCATCTCTATCTCCATAGTCCAAAAACCAAGGCAGAGGGCAGATACTACTGGCGCTCTATTCCCTTGTCATGACCTGAGCCCAAGCAAAGTGTGACGTGCAGCCTTCCTTTTATACTGGAAACAACACATGGGGAACCATAAGCAGTAACAAACAAGCTGGGGAATAATTCAAAATCTCTGGGCATCCCTGTTCTGTCCCTTTGAAAAGTCCAGCCTGCAAGACTCAATGTACAGTTTACTGTGAAAAGGACCTTCAAAAGGCAGTGTCACTTTTTGTCTCTTTTGCCACGATGTCAGGTTAGAAGAACTTGTCCACATGTCACATGCGCTGGTCTCTGTCAAAAAGAGCCTGATTCAGAAAGTAAAAGGCAGCATTTCTTTTTCATAAAGCCAGTTACATCAGAGGTCATTATTAGCTAGTCATATTTTGATGCCAAGAGTAATCACTAAAACTATTATCTTCTTTTCAATATTAATACATTATAATAATCATGTCTAAAGGTAAGGTTCCAAATGGAAATATTTTGCCTTAATAGACAGAAGTTTTGTCTACTTGCTTCTGACCTCACTTTGGGAAGAAACATCCTTCTTCTCTGGTTTCTTTAATGTGGTGTTATTTTCCTCATATCCAAAGACCACCAAAATTTTGCTGAAGCCAAGAGAACTGCAGGGGTAAGCTTTGTTTTGGCAGCAATGGTGAAAGGTTACCAGTATTTGAAGGAGTCTAAGATAACTTTAGCTTCTAAAATTTTTAATATAAATAGCTTTTCTCTCTCATCCATTTTCCAGAGACAGCATAAGATCATTCTGATAACAAATTCTTGCAGTTAATTTTATTTATTTATTTATTTAAATTGACCAATCGAACCTTTTCAATTGTCTTAAATTCACCATCTGGCATAGCAAGGAGAACAAGTCCTTAACTCTACTCAGCCCTATTTCACATCATTTGAGGTCTGCCTCTGCTGACATCTTTGTGAAAGATACACATTTCATCCTGACTGACACAAAAAAGTATTCATAATGAACTGTTGTCACATTAAGCCATGAGATAAACATTTCCAGTTAATATGGCACTATAAAGATGAAAGGATTTGCAAGTAACAACTATCTGGAATATAAGAAAGCCTTCAACAAAGCCTGCTGCCTTTATAAAACCTACCAATCTATCTTCCCCCTCTGGGGCTTTAGTGCCACATCTTACACCCTTCTATGAACAAATGAAGACACAACAGAAACACGTTGAAATCTCTAAAGCCATGTAAAACCCGAAGGCATTAAAATTTATTAAATGATGCAATAACAACAGAATTCTTTATTTACAATAGCATTATTTAACATCAAATAAGCAAATAGCATCAGCAAAGCAATATTAACTTGCATAAATGTATTTAAAATTTCTCTGAATATATCTACCTTTGCATAAACTGCTAACACTAGAAATACAAACATCAATGCAGGTGAACAAAGTGATGTTCAGAGTCAACTCCATTTTGAAAATAAATCACAACCTGAAACACTGTAAGCTTTCTCCTGAAGAACCATAGTTTATATATTGCTTAATTTTACCCTTGTATAATCTTTTCATATACACACATCTCAGATGCAACTTCATGATGAACTGTACAAATAAAACCCACAAATGACATAAAGGGAAAAAAAAATTAAATGACAGTAAATGTTTGAAGTAATGTGTCCATCATCTCTATTGAACAACATAAAGATTAAGTGATGATGCACTTATTCCAAAATTGTACACAATTCACTATACAAATATAATACATCAGACAGCTATGTAGGAATATACAAGACTTAAAAACAGATCTAAGGCATTATGCTAGATTTTAGCATTTTGAGGTTCTTGCACATAGCTTTTACCTGTAGTAAGAAACTTAAAAGATTTTGTTTTAGTCTACAAAGAAACACCAGGGAGAAAATTCTAATTAAAATCAAAGCCACTACAGTAAATTTTCTTTTGTGCAGAGAATGCTTTTGCTCTCAGGCAGCATACTACCATACAAATACTAGAAAACTTTTAAATTCACACCAACAATTAATGGCTTAAGTTGCATTTCAAAACTGATTGTGTATCTTTGGGTTCTGCAAGTGGAGCTGTGCCACCCATTTAATCTGTTAAGCCCATATGAATTTCATTTTTAAACAAAGATTAAAAAATGTATTGTATAAACTGCAAAAACATTGCTTTTAATTAATACAGGCCCAAAGGGATACCGGTGTGGGACAATATTTTAAGGATCGAGTACAAATTAATTCTTTGTAGCAAAACAGCTCACTTCACTTTTTAAACTTACCACATTACATGAACACTTAAACAGGTCATATGACCATGTATATATGCTTATTTTTCACATTATGCACCATTCACATTTAGTAATGTAAGTAGAACACTGATTAATTGTTCTGTTAAACAAAATCCAAGTACTTTCTCCAACAAATTTACTGTATACAGGATGAAAAATACTGATAATGAAGGGAATTGATTTGGCTTTTTTGTTTCTATAGTGATCAATATGATCAGAAGATTCCTTCACTCACTTTTCTCTTTAATTACTTAGAAGACGACAAAAGTCACAATGAACCCAAACGGAGCCAAAGTGATAGGTACAATCTCCTTTCTTTCAAAATGGCAATGGATGATGAAGTATCATAATCACTACAGATAAGCGCTTGCAGGTCTGTTGTGAAACGGGACAAATTGAAACCATTTTGTCCACTGTGAAAAAGAATAATCTATCTGCAGAGGTTACAGCTAAGAACCAAAAAGAATAGAATAGAAGCAAAATGATTAAAAAACCCATTTACACTTTGTGGTGCATGAAGTTAATTTCTTCAAATTTATACACTTCTTATATAAATAATTTTTTTTCTGATATATAATGCAAGGTTAACACCAATGTTGTAGTAATGAGGCTGTGGAGCTCAGGGCTGATGATTCCTTTGGTTTCCCATCAGCAGATCAGAGGATGGTTCAGCTGACTAAATATTCTGCTTGAGTTTGGTAACAGAACAGTGACAGCTGAAAAAATGTTGTTTCTCCAGAACGGTGACACAGCCCTCCTTAGGGACAAACACAGAAACAGTCCTTATCATATTTTCCTCAACCTTAACATAAAATAGGTACTATTTTATTTGAACTCCCACCTGAATACCAGAACAAATTAAATAGCAACAGAACAAACCTTTCACTCCCAAAAGGCAAGGCTGATGAGACATTATAAAATGCATTGCATTTTACACTACATCAAAAAATTTGCGTTCAGGTTAGAAAGTTTGTGGATTAGTGTCCTGGTTCTGGCCAGGGCAGGGTTAATCTTTGCAGTAGCCAGGAGAGGGCATGGCTAGGACCTGGAGGTTATTCTATAGCACCTCACCTCATTGCCAGGGCGGGGAGTCTCTTCCAGGGAGAAGGGCTCTCTTCTGGGTCAGCGGAGGGAGCAGGCAGGTATGAGCAGTCAGGTATTGTCTATTGTTGGGGGGGTTGGGGAGTTGGCATGAAACTTCGCCTCTTTCTTGCACCCTCTGTCATTAGTATTGTTGCTGTCACAGTTAGTTTCTTATCTCATTGCTGTTTCCAGTAAGTTGTTCTTATCTCAACCTGTGATCTTTACCTTTTGTGCCTCCGATGCTCCTTTCCAGCCCGCCTGGGAGGTGTAGGAGCAGCTTGTGGTTTGGAGAGTCTCAGCACTGAATTAGGGAGTACCATTCTTAAACCACAACAATTAGGAGTCAGCAGAAAGAAAACAGAGGTCAAACCCATCAATTTCTTAATATTTCAAGTCCTCAGAAACTGATGTCAGTATAGGAAAAGATTATTCCAACCACAGTGGGCAAGGAAAAAACCAACATGCCTTAACAGTGGCCTGCTTAGTAACAGTTTTTCTAAGATTTGTTACGAAAGGATATAAACGTACAAAAATCAAGAATTGGTTCCTACAGTGGCTGCATATAATATAGGTTAGTTAAATGATATTATGAGCAGAATCACAAGGTTTAGAAAATAAGAAGTCTCAAGCCTACAAATTAGGTCTAATCAAGGCATTGTGATCCTTTACAAAACACTTTCCCAGGAGACACACACAGCTAAGAAGATATCTAATTTAATACTGAAGTACCTCATTTGGAATCAACTTCACAACATGTATATCTCACAAAAATTATACAAGTAAAACACTTAAGTTTTCAACTTAAATTATTGCTTGTTTACATATAAACTGGATTTTATGTACCTTACAAAACGTCCTCGTAGTTCACACTGCTTTAAAATAATCAGAAACACACGATAGTGGTGAAGTCTGTAGTGATATCTGCTATAGGAATTACAGGAATTGTTATTTTCCCAGCTAAGGGTATGGGAACCAGAAATTATCATGCTTTAAAGCAGGTATCTTAGATATTATGCACCAATTCTGCCACTACCATATTCAGTACATGCATTACCATCGAACTTTGCTGTTCAGGAGTAACCTGTTCTTTTATTCTATTAGAAAGAAGAGGAAGATGACAGAGGTCAGGAGAGCCAAGTTAAAAAAAATAAATCAGGATATGATGATTGTTAGGAATTTAATTAAATGAGAATGTAACCAACTTGTATGTTTGGATTCATGATTTGCATTATAAACACTATCACAAAACCCAACCAAAACGCCCCTTTATAAACAGCCCTCTCACAGGGTAATTTTCATCTGTTTTACAACTTTAACCCCATTCAAAATTGGTCTGTATAGTTTTCTGCATCAGTTGATCTTCTCTGACTTGCTGTCAGTGGAACGTGCTCGTTGGAGGTCTCTATATGTACCAGACGTTGCTTCTACACCCTCTTCCATGCCTCCTCTCTGCCCCAAAATGCAGGCCTTAGTCCAAAACACCACTTTTCAGCCAGAACTGAATCCTTTGCACCAGACTCAGTAAGCCAGGGAAAACAAAGCAAAAAAACCCCAAGGTCTAGAACTAAACAGAAACAGAACAAGAGCATGGTTGTTTTTCCTTAAATACATACATTTAAATACATTCAATCTGACATGGTTTATGAAAATTGCCTGTCAACATTTACTTTGCAGGAGAGATCTAAGTTGCACTAAGGTGAATGCAGTGAACAGACTGAGCAACTGTCTGTATGCTAGCTTCAGACTGTCAAAGAAGAGGCTGCTCTTCGGCATCGACCACCTGACTCCCCTCGGGAAGGCAGGGCTGAGTCCTGTCGGCAGCAGGCAGCTCAGCTGGGACACGACAAACAGACGCAGCTCTTCAAACTGGTAAGGATTTGGGGCCATAAGCCCAGTCAGCTGAAGAAAGGAGCAACCAAACCACCCTCAGGGTCAGCAANAAAAAAAAAAAAGGAAGAGAAATGGGGAAAACCAAAATGAATTCTTAGTGCTCAGATGGTGAAGATGAATAGGTCAATGAGATCTGAGACGCTGCAGTGCGAATCCATCATCAACCGTACATTGATGGACTATTTTAAACCTGACATTTAATTGGAATTTATAAGGTTAAACTATCCTTTGTGTACACAGCTACAACTGATCTGCAATTTAATTCTAGTGATATCAGTAGGGGTTTAATTTCATTGCATTCTTAGGTTCTTAATTCATTCCAATTATCATGGATATTAGAACAACTCAGGATCATCTCCCTCCTGTAAATTCCAGCTAAAGGCATGGCAATAGGTTTTAAGAGAAGTCTCATTCTTGGAATATGTGCAAAATCTTTATGTGTTACTGCTGCATCACTCTCAAAGGAAACAACTGCCTTGCTTCACTTTTCCTTTCAAGATCTATAATAAAAAAAGGGGGAATAAAGAAGTAAATCAGCTTCAGCTACTGATCCCTAGAGATGCTCTTTACCTCATACTTAATACCCTTGCAATGTCTTTACACAAATATAGTACAAACTGGTTTCAGCTGAGTTGATTATCTTGTATGTTCTTACTTAAAAAAACCCTGAGGATGTGGTTTTCACAGTTGTTTTAAGACTCTCTTTTCCAGTGGCTGCAAGCTGTGCCTCTCTGTCTTCCTCCCCTTGCAAATGCCTGCTCACATGGGGTGCTGTGGTCAGTCAGGTCAGAGTCAATCCAGCCAAAACCCATTTTCCTACTCCCCTGGGGTTGCTTTTCACTTGTATCCCATGGCTCTGGCAGCAGAGTGGCTCTTTGCTTGCAGCTTCCTACCATGAATGAGGAAGGCCCCATTTGCTCAGGGACAGTGCAGGTGGTAGGCAGCTTTCTCACTGGTCCACGTACATGCTGTTAGGCTGCCTTCTGGAAGCTGTCTACTCCATGCTTTGGACTTTACCACACTTTCCTCTGCATTGCCACAAGGCCTAGAAATGCATCTTTACTGACACAAAGTCAGTGTAAGGAACTATCCTGCAATTCAGGATAGTAAAGTCCTATGTTCTGTAAATCCACTATTCCCAGCACAGCTGGTGCAGCTAGAGCTATTTGGGGCGGTCAGACCTAGGCAGCAGAGTGAGTCCTGATCCTGGCTCCCCCTTTCTTCATCACAACACAGAGACACTGCACTTACATCCCTCATGCCCTGACTAATACGGACAAATTAAACTTTGTTTCCTCTTTGTAACATGTTGAGAAGCATTTCAGGGATCCTTAATGTTTTTTGAAGATAAAGTGTGAAAAATCCAAATATGTCCTTTTTTCTGGAGTGGACATTTAGCAAACAGTATATCTAGAAAGATGCTAAATAAACACATCCACTATACCAGTAACTTGAAAAAAATTATGCCCAGCAAAAGTTGCACATTAATTCCCTTCTCAGTTTTCTAATTACGCAGCTTGAACTTTCTTAAGAAAAAGTTATGTAGGAATAGTTTATAGCTCAGTCTCATGAAAAAAATAGCTTTTAATCTCTATTACAGTTCAAAGTTCAGTAAAAGGTATTTATAGTGTATATAAACCATCTACATTTTCATTGACAGTCAGAGGTATATAAGTAGAATAAAAGTAAAATCACTGAGTGCAGTCCAATGTACCTTTACAAAATAATTCAAGGTTTTAAGAAGCTACATTTCTTCAGGTAAGATAAAACTGCTCTCACGCATGGCTACTGTCCATCTCATTGTCACGGCACTGACTCCATTACTTTAACTTAACACCCCAGAGATCTGCTACTCAAAGTCATGCCACTCATTTCTTTCCACCTGCACTGTGACTTCTCTCCATCCTCTCTTTTTTGTATCATCCACTCTGTTTTCCTTCTTTCTTCAACCATTATTTAAAACCTACCTCAACGGCCTTATTCCCTTTCTTTCCTCAGCAGTACCTGGTATTTTCTTCTCTGACAGCTGGGCTTCTCTTAGCACATGAAATTTAAGTGGTTAGAGGATGCACTAAGTAGGAGACTTTCTATCAGCCTCCCAGTATCTAAAGGGGCCTAGAAGAGACCTTAAGAAGGACTTTTCACAAGGGCATGTAGTGACAGGACAAGGGAGAATGGCTTTAAACTGATAATAAGTTTAAATTAGATATTAGGAAGAAATTCTTTACTGTGAGGGTGGCGAGAACATGTTGGGAACATGTTGGTCAGAGAAGTTGTGGATGCCCCATCCCTGGAAGTGTGTAATGTTGGATGGGGCTCTGAGCAACCTGGTCTAAGGGAGGCTGTCCCTGGCCATGGCAGCAGGTTGGAACTAGATATCTTTAAAGTCCCTTTGAACCCAAACCATTCTGTGATTCTGTAGCAACACCTCGGTATATGACAGCTTCTGCTAGAACAGAATACATTGCATCATTTTATTAATCATCAAAGTGTCCAAGAAAGAGTTGCAGAAGAGACTCTATGCACAGATCCCCCGCTCTTGGAGATGGACACTTGTATGTTTATATGAACCGTGAGGGTTTGAAAAGGGAAGTTTTAAATATACACCCATACAAAAAAGACAGAGATACAATAAAACACACATACGGCTACTTCCACCTCAGTACTTTCACATTCTTCGTTTTCATTTATGGTGATAACTTTTCCGACCAATCTTCCTAATTTCCCCTATTATTGAAATTCCTTTTCTCGGGCAGTAGAAAGCTTTCCCAGGCCCGTGACCCGGGGGGCTGTGACCCGGCACCCACCGCTAGATGGCGCCTGCCCCGCGCTGCTCGGCCCGCCGTCCGTCGGTCCGTCCATCCGTCTGTCCCTCGTCCCTCCCTGTGTCTACGGTGCGAACGGCTCCCCCACGTTAATTACTATCCCCCGGTAAAGTATGTCATTAAAAAGATACTGTATCCGCTCTAGCCCACGGCATATTCATAGTCCTGTTGCCTCTGAACGCCATTTCTTACCCGAGCTGCATCTCCGTCCTGCTTTATCATATCCATTCCAGGCAGCTGGTTTGGAAAAAGATTGCCTCCCCTCATAGCAGGATCATTAACCTATTGGTGAGAAGATATTAAGGAGAATAAATTAAAATATACATTGGGAGGAGGATTGGGAATTAAAAAGAAGCATTATAAACCATCACACTACTTGCACATACTGACACCCACTTCTGAGATAATGCTGAAGTCAGGGAAGTGACTGTACAGCTGAGCACCCTCCTTGCACAGCATGTGTTTGACTCATATTATTCTGCTTCACAGTCAACAACAGAGATTTCATTCCTGATACTATGACCCTTGTGCATGTTTTACAAAGCAGGTACCATAAATTAGGTCAGTGTTATCTGAAGAGGACATCCCCGCTATGAAAGTTCTGAAAGCAGAAACTTGTAAGTACTTTCCTAACCTCAACAACATGTCTTTGCTGCTTGCAAACCACTACACAATTTTTTCAAAGCTTGATAACATGTAGGCTAAATTATACAAACTATCCGCTCAGTTTTAACAACACTTTTCTGTTTGTAAGCAATGGGAGAAAGTATTAAATGGGAAAATGTGCAGTGGCATGCTTTCCTAAAGGGATAGTCTCCACAATTTTTGGAACACTGTTATGGGAAAGTATTGAAGCTGTGCATTTCTGCACAACCAAAGGGTCTGTCATGCTTAGTTATGTGGAAGGAGTAGCTTGCCAAATTTACAGCATTGCTTTCTTATTCAAAGGATTAATCTCACAACGTTGGAACTGGTATAAAATACAACCCAGAGCCATTCAGCAAGGTTATGAAACATTAGAAAAAACAGCTTTTGTTAGAAGTTTTACAGGGAAAGAAATATCTTTCCTCAGCATCTTTGTTGACTCAGTTTGTTCTGCTACTTCCCTCAGAGTAGATGGATGTGATAACAGTGAAGATATACTCCTCCAGATTTTGCTGGAAGGAAAGAGATGTTTTCTGTGTCACCTGCCTTTTTGGAGACTTGTGTTGCCAAGGCGAGGAGATTCAGCCTGTGTCCTACCTCATTTCACCTACAGCAACCTGGTGCAGCACTGGGGGAATCATAGAATGGGTAAGGTTGGAAGGGACCACAGTCGGTCATCTGGTCCAGTCTTCCTGCTCAAGCAGGGTCATCCTAGAGCACATTGCCCAGGATTATGTCCATATGGTTCTTCAATATCTCCAGTGTGGGAGACTCCACAACCTCTCTGGGCAAGGAAAGAAAACTTGTTCCAGTGCACAGTGAAGTTCTTCCTCATATTTGCAGTATATCAGTTTCTACCCATTGCCTTTTGTCCTACTGCTTGGCACTACCAAGGTAAGTCTGGTTCCATACTCTTGACACCCTCCCTCCAGATACTTATAAACATTGATAAAGTCTCATCTCTATCCTCTCTTGTCAAGGGAGACTGTCTTGAATGTACCACACCAAAGTCTTCTCATTTCAGGTCCTCCTGTCTGTTTATTCTCTTGCTGTTCATTTCTTTTGAAAAATGTTGCAAAGCTAAATGCAATCACATGCAAACACCTCAAGGAGGAGTTTCAAATGCTGCCAGAGACAAGACTACAATTCAGTGGGAAAGGTTAAAAGCTGAAAATACTTTTGCCATAGGAATTTGAAATCTGAAGGAACTGATTGCTTAAAAGTGATGCAAGTCTTCCAGTGATGCTTTCTCCTTCTTAATAAGAGTGGGCGGATTTTTAAACCTGAATTTGAAAATTTAAATCAGAAGGGAAGAGGACCACATTATTTTGTTCAGAAAGAAAGAAAGAAAAGTTTTGCAGCTTTATCTAAATGCATTTGACTGAGCAACAGAATCCATGTTTGAAAAGTGTTTTCTGCTATTGATCAACATTCATCAGAATGCACAAGCACAAATGTCTTTTCTGATTTTTCAGTAGACAAAGAGAGGTAAAAATGAAAAGCACAAATAAATTGTATACTGAATCAACAGTAGTTCTGGAACAAAAAGATGGCTGCATCATTTGCCCTCATGGCACTTAGGAGAGGTATGGGAAAGGAAGGTGGTTCCTGGCTTCATCCTACAAAGTAGCAAAGGCATCAGTGAAGTTCCTGTTATAGAATACCGTTGCCAGTGATGATGCAAGAATCCTGACTGACGTGGTATCAGATACAAAAAACCCCCAAACCCAAATAAAAAAAACCCTACTATTTTGTTATATGAATGCATTTACTTCAGAAGACATGAAAACAAAACATCCCACGTTCACACATTAACTTTCAGACTGCAATAAAAAATCAGAAAAGCACAGGGAAGGACAAAGAAATGCAAGAGTTTTTATAATTTTCTGAAGACAGGTCAGGTGGTGTTATTAGATATGAAATCTGACTAAAACAAGACTGAAGATGTTCTACAATTCTTCAGCAGTTAAGCATTTGAATATAGCCTCCTTCTAATAAAGCAAAATTATATACAAGGTGTCTAACAAGTCAAGTTTCCTACCATTCCAGAGCTCCTTTCATCCAGCATGCTGAGCGAAATCAAGGTAACTCCTCTTAGATGCCATGATAATTTTGGACTGAAGAGTACTGCTCTGTGTATATTAATAAATAACTACTCTGAGTGAACATCTAAATAGGAGTGTATTTCATATAGTGAAAAGCCTCTTCTCTTGCATAGGTTTCAAACTGCTTCTTTGATAGCTCAGTAAATAACATGGATCCATGATGCAAAGTAAGTAACAGTCCATTGTGCAAACAAGATGATGAGGACAAGGACAAAGTAAGATGTGTGGATGGTGGAACACCAGGAAGATTTACTTTCTCAATGCCTGAGGAAGCTGATTCAGAAAAAAAGGAACCTGCAGTCCTGGCAGCTAGCATTTCAGCATTCCTGGTAGCAGCCTCCTAGAAGAAAAACTAGTAAGAACAGCCTGAAGAACTTTAATGTAATTATTAGAGAGAAGACAATAATGAGACAACGTCTGGTTCCTCAAATACATAAAGAAGCCTCTAAGTATCATAACTAAAAAACCCAGTTTGGATATAACCTTTTTATTTGGCGATGCTGGGAATACACAAGGTAGTAGTAAACAAGAGAAGGTGGAGATACAGAAGTGTGAGCAGATAAACACCAAACTTAGTATTTCTGAGCTCTGGATGTATCTGTATGCTACAGCATAGCACCACAACGAAAGAGGAGACAGAGCCAACAAAACCTATTTGGTTTTGTAATATAGGTGCTTCTCACCAGGTAAAAAAGTCCAAGCACAGCTTTTTACTGTTAGGCAATACATCTTCTACAACCACCCAATTAGAGTGTTGAGGTTTTTTTAAAAGCCAGAATACATTTGCAGTGTAATCACTGCTACTCACTGCGGTTAGGAACAGACAAGCATGTGAAGTTCAAATAACATATTATGGAACAAAAAAAAGACATTGAATAAGTAAACAGAACTGTAGGTGACAGTATAAAAAACCCCAAAGAATGAATGAAATGGCAACAGTCAGCAGAATTACAGAAAACGCAGTCATTTTGAAAACCACCAGTTACAAGAAAAAGTTGAGCAGTCTAGGTCAATTGCTAAATAAAGATGTCAAATAATAAAAAAAACACACTTTGAAACCAGCAAAGAAAATGTAACAATTTTAGTATTAAAATATACATTTTTAGCTATTCACATCTCTCAGGAAAGAAAATGTAAAGCAGCACAGCAAACATTCCTGAGGACTAAAAAGTACTGTCTTGTGGCCCAGATATGGCCCCTCAGCTGTCAGTTGGCCACCTCTGACCCAGATGAAGCATAAAACATTTGCTTGCACATGACACAGTGCTGGGGTGGTAAATCAGGAGGAAAACAGGTTACTGTTACAGTATCAGCCATGGGACTTTGCTTAAACAGACTCTAAGAAATGCAATTTCATGGAGACAAAAGAGAACAAAGAACACAAGGGCTTCAGTGTGACATTGTCACCAACAGACCCAAGGCAACCCATGGACTGGATTACAAGCAGACCTTGACTCTGTACAGCTTTGGTGCAGACACTGTTAAATCTGTCTCTGGTTACTTTGCTCATACTTCTAGAAGGAGGTTACAACAAAGGAGTTTAAAGTAAATCCACAAATGGGACTGAAGGGCTGAAAAACAAATGTTGAGATGGATAAAGACTCTCAGCCTATTCAGCTTACTAGAAGTTAAATAAATGCTATCTTGAAACAAGATCTTGTAGTCTAACAGGAAGGAAAAGCAGTGCAACAGCTGTGCCCATGGAAACAGTAGTCTGGGTGGAAATCTTTGAAATAAAACCAGATCTCTTTCTACAGTGCAAGTTCCTGGGAAAAATTATGTAGCATGGGTATCCTGAGAAATTAGAATGGGTCATCATCTTTAAATCCCCACTCTTTTTTTTTTCTGATTTTACTATTGTTTTACTACATTAAATATGTGCAACTGTATGCACTTGGGAACTAATAGTAATAAAAACGTCTGCTATAACTGGGCTTAGCAACTGGGAATATCAGAGAAGGTGACAGATTTGGAAGTATCAAAATGACTTTGGGTAACCAGTATGTAGCAGCTGTAGAAGACAAATGTGATCTGCAGCTATAATTGTCAGAGTATTCAAAGAGAAACAGAGGAGAATTAGTGTTATGCACATGGCTCTGGTGCTTAGGAAATACTGATTCAAACCAGAACAGGTGCAGAAAAGGAAAGCGATTTTAAAGCCTAAGAGACTGAAAAACTGTGGGTTGTCTGGCTTACAAGAAAAATCCCAATAAATCCAAAAGAAAATAATCCAACAATCTCAAACCAACAAAAAACTCATGTTGATAGAATCGTTATACAGATAAAATACAAGAAAAGAGAAGAGCTATTTAAGGTAAAGTACAACATCGGAAAAGTAATACTCTCATCAAATTTGGGCTGGAAAAAGGATATACATTAACAGCCTATTAATACAATCGGCTTTAAACTGGAACATTATGGTATCAGAAAAAAGGTTTATGATACTGTCTGCTACAGCAGGAGATGCTGCCTGAAGACTCAAGAGGTACTTTCCTGCCAATGTTTCTAAGAAAAGTCCAGAATTTCAAGCCTGTGTTTTGAACAAGCTAGAGTTCAGCTTTGAAACAAACATATAAACCTGTTAATTGAGAGAGTTTGTTTGTCAAATATTAATTAATGTACTGTGTGAGTTTAATTGCAGGTCAGCAAACAGAAATGTTAATTTTTCTTATTTCAGACACCCTATGTAGCAGTCTCAAATAAGAATGATTCTGTAAACGTCCTCTTGGCAGAAAAGAACAGGTTACTTACCTATTGATTCAGCAACCTATTTTATATGCACCACATGACAAAATATGTGGATTTAGTACTTGTGAAGTTGCCAAACGGATAGTTCTTGAAGCTGATTGCCTATCTATTGTCTGGTACTACAAGCACTGTGGCAGTTGAAGCATCTTCCACACCCTGCCCACGCCATCATCTTTTGCTTTTCTCTCTAGGAAACAGCTGCCTGCCATCCAGTCCTAGCCTTCACTGCTGGAAAAATTAGCAACTGCAACTTT
This sequence comes from Campylorhamphus procurvoides, assembly GCA_013396655.1. Lineage (NCBI taxonomy): Eukaryota > Metazoa > Chordata > Aves > Passeriformes > Dendrocolaptidae > Campylorhamphus > Campylorhamphus procurvoides. The sequence continues at coordinate 165,922 of WBMV01003394.1, read as the reverse complement.
GCTATGGAGACTCACCTACCAAGAACAGGAGCTAGGTCAGCACACTCTTTCCATGCAAGTCTAGGAGCAACTACATGTGCTAGCTACTGTGGTGCTAGGTCAAAACGGGAAATTTAGATGCAACAAGTGCTCTCCATCTTGTTGCTCACCTTGGTTATTTGAGTGCAGAGCTAAAATCAATGCCCTTTTAACATCATCATTTCTCAAGTAAACTAGTAAAAGAAACATAATGGCTTACAGCAGTTACAGCCCAACGCAGTGGACCTGAAAAACTACTGAAAGTCAAGGCAAATCCTCTAGCTGGCATCTCCCATCCTTAAATTCTCACCTGCTCAGGACCCATGGAGGACAACCCTGATGTAGGCACAGAGGTCGCTGAGGTCATGCTGATCTGCCCTGTCATCTGGTTCATGTTGTTCATACCACTTGTGTTGGTTGCCATGGATACACTGATGTTCATGTTATTGTTGTACATGCTGGTGCTTGCTTGCTGCCCAAAATGTGGTGGGGACTGTTGTGAAAACATGCTATAGCAAGGAATGGAAAAAGCAATGTGTCAGACTTAGAGTGCTGAAGCCACTAAGAAACTGCTTTCTTTTAATATATCTTAAGCTAGAATATCTTGTCATTTATTCCAACTTCAAAGGAAAAACTAGTTTTCAGCTGCATTAATATGTACAGAATAGATTTTCAAAATTTATGGTCCCATATCTGTGCACAAAAATGCATGCCTTTGCATGTGAAACTATGGCAAATCTGTTATGCACATGCAGTTACAGCCGATTAGCTGTCTAAATGTGCTTTGTCTGTATTTTAAGGTAATTTTTGAAGGGAAAATAAAACAGCTTTTTCTCCCTCCAGTGTTAGCACAGGGCAGGACTATTGAGCTGAAATTGGAGCTAGTCTAATAAACTTTCTGTTTTGCAAAATAATCTATTTGTGTATATGAATACCAGATTTGCACATATAATTACGGCAAGTGGGCTCACAAATACAGACATGCAATTGTGCAGAAATTTATTCACTAAATCATAGCATCAGATTTTGAAAATGTGGCACTGTAAGGAAACAACAAAGTCTAAGACAATTATCCTCTATGTTTCTTTAAGGCCTTTCTGAGCAACTTAAGGAGGAGTAACTGTGAAAGAGCTCATCCAACATTTTATTCAGTCAAGTGCTTTCTGGATAGTATCTTCCTTCCTGTTATGTTGGAAGCCATATAAGAGATTCTTTACATTTCCTAAAATGCACTTCACTGTTTACATACCAGTCTTTTCTACTCTTCAAGCATAATCCAACAGTCAATGAAGGAATTATTACTGACAATGTGCCTGTTTAGGGGATCTGGATTAGACTGAAAGACTGCGGAAAGGCTGCTGTGTGTCAGATGGCACACAGTAACCACTTCTGTATCAATGGTTGACCTTTACTTCCCCGTGAAGCACTGCTCCCAGAGTGGAGGAAATCTTTCAGAGTTAACACTCAACCTTGCACTTGGGTACTCCATTAGGTTACTGCTGTGCACTGTGAGACTTGGTGGGAGTGCAGCAGCATTCTGGGCACAGGACCAAACTCAGAAAATCCCACCATTCTCTTCCTTCCAATTTCATGTCTTTTCAGGCCACCTAACCCCATTTTTAAGTTGTTATCTGGTTGGCTGAAACAGTACACTACAGATCATTGTGAATACTCAGTGGCTTGTGTAAACACATTTGACATGTCTTTGCTGTAGAGCTGCAGTTTAGCAAAGCCAGCCATTAGTCTTATCGAGCTGCCCTTGCGCCATTTTTGGCAGAAGCCACCACAGTGGCAGCTATGTCTCCTGCAGATGCTTCAGGAAGACAGTGAGGATGGGGCATAGACAAAGATGAGGACAAGAAATAAGTCAGCTGCTTTAAGGGGAACTTTACTTGGATCAGCCTCATCAATAAAATACTGTTTTGGGTTTTTTAAACCTTTGTCAACCAGTGGGAGAAAGATTTGTCACTGGGCTAGGACAGTGAGAACAGCCTGAGAACTTCAGGATAACACAAGCACTGTGCTAGAGACAGCTGTGTGCACCCCAGTGTTAAGTGATACAGGCTGTACCTGATAGCTCCTTCCATCTTCTAAAGAAAAGCAAAGATCACTGCCATCTGGAAGCTCATTGCTGCCTACTGATAGTGTTCAGCATCTAGCCCATTTGCTTTGGACAGACTCATTATTAGAGCTCTACCAACTGGGGCAGGGGCCTCAACTGAAAAGGTGACTGCATGCATGAGGCATGCTACAATGCTGTCAGGGAATTAAATTATATGCTGACCCTCAGTATGTGCAAACACTAATAGGTTGAACCTAGTTACACTCCAGCATTTAAAGTGGGAGGTGATAATCCAGTCACCGCAATTCCAGAGCAGCAGGGAATGCATAAGCTCTGGCTCAGCTAACCCAGGCATGTGGAAAGCAGTGTGGGAGCAGAACATGAAAATCGTATGCAGAAGAAATGCATCCACACAAACGCTAGGGGCTGGAGCTCACTGTGCAGCAGAGGTGTTTCTTAAGGACACAGTGTTTGTTCAGTTACCACAGACAAAGCAATGCATTGCGTGGATGCAGGTCTTTTAGCTATGCACTCACTTTGCCTTGTATGAAGAGAGAATTTAAATCAATTCGTCAAGCCAAATTAAAAAGAAATCCCTTTTAGGATAGATAGTTAACAACAAACAAAGACACAAACAATTACATAAAACAAGCCCATAAATAAGTGTAGATCATAAATGACCCCATTACTCTGTGTGTTTATTTTAGTTTTGTTCTGAATTTACCTGTTACCACCCATATTCCCTTGTCCCCACCCATTCATCTCCGTAGAAGACTGATAGGCAGGATTAGCCTGAGACTGCTGAATCATGGGGCTTTGACTGTGAGCGAGTCTTGGTGACATCAGTGGACTCTGAGGAGTGGTGGCCCCTGTGAAGCCTGGATCAGGCTGCTGACTAATACCTGAAGAAGAAAATAAGAGTTAAAACACGCCAAGAGCTCATACCTGCTGATATGTCTTCACACAGTCCTATTTATATCACCTGGAACCTATAACTTTGTGTCTTAATGTAGGACTTGGATTTAAAGCAACACATCATCAACTAATACAATATGTATAACCTTAAAAGAATCATTTTGTGTAGGCATGTTGACTACTTGCTTGTCCCAGTCACACAAGTGGTCTCTCCCCTCTAAAGACTGAACACTGGTGACTCCCCATCCCCCTCCCCTAACAGCACCCAGAACAACAAAGAAAACATACTGCTTTTGCCTATAAATACATTTTGGTGAAAATTATGCATAACCTGTTGGCTGCATGGCACCACCTTTTAGCAGTTAGGCTATAATTTCCAGTTTTTATTAAAGGTCCTAAGCCGTCAGTATCTCTCTTTCTGTGTACCAGCAAAAATAGACAATGCCATTCTGTGTAAGCATTTTATGATTCTGTAAAATCAAAAAATCATCTAGATGCAAGGAAATCCTAATTAAGGCTGTAAAATGCCAATTGTGTTCAGAAATTTTGTTTTAAACCAAGTTACTTTGGTCTTGTTTAAGTTCATCACAGATAGCATACTCGACATAAACAAAACACTCTTAATCCTGGGGTAAGAATCAGGTGTTATGAAATCCATTCTTGTATTTACCAGTGTGGCTTAACTTCTCTGTATCTTTGCTATATCAGAAAATAGGAATAAGAATGTCTTCTCACTTGCATAAAGCAGTTACGAATACATGGAATGAAAGCACTATTACAAAATATTTTTACTGATACAAACTGGTGTAAAGGATAACAGACCGAATTTAGAATTGGAAGGGATTATAATGTCTTATAGCAGCAGAACTTTCACATAACATATTATTTAATATAATTATAGTATAACTTTTGCAATAGATATAAATAAAGAAGCTGTGTAACAATAACCATATGGAGGCAGCTACCCCATGCACTCCCAGAACAAAGTCGTCCACAGCTTTGCAAAACATACAAAGAAAATGGTATTAGTTATCATATTATACACAGTTTTAAGGACACAGAATGGAATGCCTTATTGAAAACTACTTTATATTATTTAAATTCAATAATTAGTTGTTAATTTTACATTATAATGTACACAAAAATATTTTTTTTCCTTTTTTTTTAAAATATGTCTGGTATATAAGCAGCATCTCTAACAAAATTAAAAAACATACAGTTTTGCTTCTGATTCGTTTATGGTGTTCATCAATACCTATTCACATAATTTTCTTCATTTGCACTTTTATCACATATACTGGTTTGTTTAGTTCAGTCAAAATTCAACACCCGTCAAGAAAATACACATATATGAGCCTGTGTGTGCATACCCACTTTTATCTGTATATATCTATATCTAAACAAACATACCTATTTCACTTCTGCTATTGCTCAAAAAAAGAGTGATCCTTGGAGAATAAGTGGTACTAGAGCTAGGAAAGTGGAAAGGCACTGCATTGCATTTAAGAACTCCCAAATGGTCCAAACCTCCATGCTTCACACTGTTCCCAGGGAACCAGGCAAGAGCCTGTGGGAGGGGTCTTGGACCCAGCACTAGGGAGAACATGAGGGAGTAAGGTCTGCCAAAATACAATGAGATGGGATGGGACCAGTACCGTAGTTTGGAGGAAACGGAAACTGCTGTGCATTTGCCTGTGGGATTCGTGGGTTGCTCATGGTTGCTGGTATGCCACCAGTGGCCACCATGCTGGGGGTCATACTCAAGCCTTGCCCGCGCATCATCAGCGTCCGCTGCTGCACCTGCTGCTGCTGCTGCTGCATCTGCCGCTGCCGCAGGTGCTGGCTCAGGATCTCCCGCTGCCTCTGTGCCAGCATCTGCGCGTTGATAGGGCCCTGCAGGGAAAACCACCGCCACCTGTCAACAACCCCTCCTAAGGCAACCTGTCCAGTGGAGGTATCTCCACTCGAGCAATCTGGAAGATTCCAGCTTTTTTCCCCCCATTACACAACTAATAATAATATAAAGCAGGAGAAAATAATTCTAGTAATACTTCTGATGGGAAAGACCTCCAACAATGCAAGAGTCACTAAATTAAATAATATCAGTGTTTAGGGTTGCAGAGATTCGTAATTGCAAATAGAGCAGCTCCTTAAAAATCCCACAACTTTAAGAAATTAAAAGCCTAGTTGAAAATGCAGTTATATCATATCTTTAGTAAACAACAATCCATCCCATGTAAATATGGGAAAGACTCTCAAGAAATAAAACAGTAAAATACTTCCTGTCATGGAGACTGCATTATTTGTATTGAAATTGTATTTTCTCTACAGCAATACTACTGGGGGAAGAAAAAAAGTGATTTTTTTTTCTTAATGATATTATTTCTCTCACCTGTGTTGGCACTCCAGCTCTCAAAGACAGATTCATATTGGAGACGCTGCTGATCTGATTTATCAGTGGCTGCCGATTCTAAAGAAAAAAACACGAACCACCCCAACACCAAAACCCGAAAGTTTTTAGAAGGAAAGGGAAAAAGAGAAGTGTTACATACAGAGTTATAGACATCTACTTCCCTGGTTGGTCTGTAGACCTAGTTTTACATGTTCAAGCAGGAATTAATTTTCCTCCTCAAGTCCTATAACCATGCACAGTATGCTGCTTCTTAAGGAGATAATGCACCATAGAAATAATAACACAGGCCCTAAACTGCTTATACTAAACTTGCTCCTTTGACAGTTCTTGTAATTTTTCAGTTTGGGACTGGACTGTTCAGGTTTACTCCAAATTAGACCTTACCCTGACATTTGAAGGTAGACATGACCTTTCCTCTTTCAATAGAAAAAGCATTGCTATCTCATTTATAGTGCTATGAACTTATATATTTAAAAGCGAAACAATAAACAACAACTTAAAACAATCCTCAAAAGCAGACCAAAGCCAAGGGGAAAAAAAGAATATATGTAACAAGCAATAATAAAAGCAGTTAGATTGGTGAAGAGTCAAGATACAATAAACAGAAAAAGACTTATGTAACAAAAAGCGGCAGTGTAACCTTGCTCAAAGACTTAGTGAAACCTAGGCTTAAATACTAGTCATGTTCTTGCATGGTATTATATAAAGAATAACGCAACAATGCTAAAATATATCAAAACCAGTAGTCTGCAAAGTACTGTCCTGTCAAAAGTCGCCGTGGCTAGTGTTTTTAGTTTAGAAGTGGAATTAAGCAGGATCTGGTCTGTCTGGAGCAAGCTGACCGTATGTACCACCTAGGAGAGGTGCCTGCACCAGCGTGGCACCGGGTACACAAAGGGGATGTACCTGTTGTGCCTGAAGCCTGTGCTGCAGCTGGAGCCGCAGCTGGTTGGGCTGGTTCTGCACGATGCCGGCGGGCCGGAGGCCGGGCCGGGGCTGCATGCGCAGGGCGGTGTATCCCGGGCGCTGCCCCATGGCGTGGAAGCTCGGGTCCTGCATGGGCGCGTAGCTGCCCTGCGCCATCTGAGCCTGCGCCGCGTACTGCTGGGAGAACACCGGAGCCTTCTGCTCCATCAGGATGCTGGACTCCTGGCTGGGGAAGGTCTCTGGGTCGACAGCTTGGCTCTGCAGGAATACGTGAAGAATAGAAACAGTTGGTGGGATGCGGCTTTTCAGGGGATTATACGAGATTAATACAGACAGCCTGCAAAACCAACATCCTAGGATGTGAATGTTATTAAACAGAAAATTACTTATGTTTTCTTTACCTCAATGTAAAACTTAAAAATAACCAGAATTGTATTTTTGAGTATCAAAGCATATTCACGGGGACAAATTCCTTCTCCCTCTTTTTTTTTAAACAAAGACCCACAGTTTTTCTCATGTTCTTAACACAACCAATTTATCACTCTTCTAATGAATAAAAACCTGAAATGACAAATGCTAGATTAATATCTGTAAATGAAGTGATGTCAGCATATTTTTCCCACTGAATCTGAGAAATTCGAAGACCTTATAAATTAATAAGTAGATTTTTATCAGTATCCTTAAACAAAATAATGACTTCAAATAAAGATGCCTGAAACTATTACAGAAGCTAATATGAACAGAGTGCCTAATTCTTTCAGGGCACTTTTGCACTAACTGATTACCCATTAGCATAAATAAGCTAACACAATTCTAAACTCCATTCTAGATATGCTCTTAATATTTGCTCTAGCCAGAATAATTTTATAGCTTATTCCACACTGACCTTGAAAATGAAGTTAAGCTAAATTTCAGTGCCCTCATGAAAGAAAGTCTTTAAGCTGCTATAAAATGTTCAAGGCTATTTTTAAAAATATGTTTTAAAATGAGACAGTTCTCTTATCTGCAAAATTCTTCAACTGTTTCCACTGAGATATTAAATAGAAACATATTTACTATTTAGTTTGAAATAACCCATTGTTCTTTTTTTTAATATGATGCTATTCCAAAACCTATGTCATATTGCATGAAAGTTTCACATCATAAAATTGAAGTTCACCAAGAAATTGCATCTCCAACTTTACACCTCACTGAGTTCTGTGTTGTACCAAATTGGCTTGGAGACAACTTTCTCATGTTTAAAGCAGAATTTCATTGGTTTTATTTCATAGCTAAAATGCAGAGGTAGTTCAGACGTTATGCCCAGGGTAGTGATGAGTGCTTGGAAATGAAATGGGTATTCTAGGCTCCTCTGAGAATATTAAATCATCATATAAATATATACAGCTGATTTTGAAAATACAATTCTTACGCTAGAAACATCAGGAACTAACTTTTCACCCAAATATTTTTATTTTTACAACTTTTTTTGCACCATAGAAGACTTAAATGGACAAGTACTAAGTGGAAGACAACAAAACTAACTGGGAAAAATTGATGAAAAAGCATAGAACAATTTTGTGCTACAAAGTTTGGGAAGTGTGCTCATAATTAAAAAAAAATTACAGTGGAAGTGCTTGGAATGAAATCAGCTGCTTCAGATGAAACTCATCCCTTAACACACATTAATCAACTAAAGGAAAAACTATGGGTGAAATTAAACATTACAGGTTTGCTAATCCGAAAGATTACCCCTATCATAAAAAAGTCTGGATCCTGCTCCTCTGCTCCTAGGTCTTCATGTTCTTATTTTCCTCTTTCCTGCACTCTGTTGCTGGCTGTGATTTTACCTTTCTCCCCTACAGGTGTTCTTCTGATCCCCAGATTTTTTGTTGTTGTTTTTGTTTGTTTTGTTTTCTTTTTATTTTGGTCAGTTTAGTTGCAAAAAGCAGGTCAGAAGAAGGAGATCAAGGGGAGTGTGGCAAGGGAGAGGAAGACTAAACTTGGGGCTGAAGGAAGCTTTTCAGGTGACACTGAAAGATTATATGGACTTCCACCAAAAGATGTAACTCCATCATAGCTTGCAAGAAGTGTTTTATAATCCCATTTTTCAACTCCACCTGGACAACGTATTTTTTAAAAGCAACTAGTACATGCACAATGTCATGTCCAGTATACCTGGCTCACTAGTTCTGGTATTCCCAGAGCCCTGTCAATTTCTTCTAAACCATCAAAATTCCTTAATGCCATGTAAAGCTGATCCAGGAGAGCACCCTCATCACTTGGTGACTCTGACGAAGGATGATTACACAAGAGATCATCTGGTGAGCTGCCAAATGGTTGCCTGTGAAAACATGAACACAGCATGGGTAAACAGCTGCTAAAAAAACCAAAAAAATAGTATCAGAGGATTAGTACTCAAATTGAACTAACAAGTGGAGACAGAAATTCTTTCAATTACTGCCAATTTTGTTCAGAATATTATTCTGGATGAAAGCTATGCTACCCAAAGTAGTACCTAAATAGTGTGATTAACGCTCGTCAAGACCGTACAAGCATGGTATATCTGCCAAGCAAGAAAGCACACCAAAGGTATGCCTGAGTGTTGATTTCATGTTACAGGGTTAACAGTGCAACAGAGAAGTCAGTATAGAATATAGTCAATGAAGACAGAAGGCTAAATAATTGGGGTTTTTAAAAATTAATTGTAACTTTGAATTTCAGATGTCAGATTAAGTATACTATCACAAGTAGGCTTTCCTCTTAGCTGGTTTTCTCTCAGGCTAAGCAGTTGAAGAGGTCACAGAGGGGTTCATGAATTGTCTGAAATTGCAAAACTTAACACCTGGAAATGCTGGGCAGAAGCATGAGGAAGAAAAGAACATTCCCCTTTTTGTTTGCAGCACAACACTGCATCAGGCTCACCCTATCTGGAGACCCCATTATCAGCTCACTCCAACTGCATATTTGGGTACCAGTTTATACAATGGTTATGTGCCTTGGAAGGCTATCAGCAAGAATTTGGATACTGTCAGGCAGAGTGTAGCAGCTCTATAAATCCTGCTTACCTCACCCTTGAATTTGTATGCAAAGCACAGTCAGTTACAAAGGCAGAACATGAAGGGTTATTCTAAACCCAAAGGATGAAACTTCCTGAGGAACAAACTAAATCTGAAATAACACCTTATCTACAGCCAAATAACACATTTTTGTTTTGCAGTTCACACACCTGTCCTGCTTCACACATGTTACTACAAGACTACAATAGAAAATATAAAGAGCAAAGCCTTCTGCAAGTAAGGGCAGCTACAATATGCACATCATGAAGAATCTCATCCTGGATAATTACTCAGATACAACAAAAGCTGTCACACTGTCACACACAGAGGGAGGAAAAGCATTATATGTGAACCCTTTTTACATGTCTGTTTAGAAAAACAAAGAAACATGTTTGTGTATTTAGTTTCCATAATGAGATATATGGTTGCCATGGAAGTCTAATCTCTATGTCAAAGCTAAGCAGAAGAGCTGCATCGTCAGGCTATACACCAAAAACCCCCAAAGGATGGCAGGCAGGAAAACTAACTAAAATGTATTCTTTTTAATTAGAGCCTAGACAGTTAAAAAAAAAGATATATATATATGACATACCTTTAAAACATTGCAAAGTATTAATCAATCTCATATCTATATGTATGTTTCTGTAACTCTCACAGATGCAATTATAAATCAGAAAAGGAAAGAACAAAAAAAAATACCCTTTGATTCAAATTGCTTGCAAACTTTAAAGATGACCTATAAGAAAGCATTCATGATGCAGAAAACCAATTGATGAGGCTAGCAAAACAAACCTCCCTGAAATTGCACATGGGCATGAAAACAGATGATATAAGAAAAACTTTAAAACATTTTTCAAATTTTGTATGTTAAACAATGACAATTAGTTACAATTACAATTTTTCCATTTCTTTTACATACTGCAATGACACCCAATTTTTTAAAAAGAATTATTTTTACTCATTTTATACACATAACAATAATCAGATTATAAAAATACCGATCTCAGGGATTAAAAAAAATAAGAAATGGCAGCACCAATCCATTCATCATTTCTGTTTGGGTGTAAATGATCAAAATATGATTACTTTCAGATGCAATGCAATGGGATTTTTTTTTCAGCATCTTCAGCTACAAGGGAACTATGAGAAAAGTGAAGGGGAAAAAAAAAAAAAGAAAAATTACCTGTCTGGTTTGCTGGCCAGACACAACCCTGTATTTTATTTTGAGGTGTAATTTTTAAAGTGATTAATTCAGTTATGCAAGCAGTGCATTTTGCATATGGATACCTTAACTGGGGGAAATACCAGGAAACATCTAGAAAAGCATGAAACCTAACAAAGAAATGCCACACATGTTTATGGATAAAATTTTCAGACATCCTAATGAAAATTAAGAGAATGTAGTCAGAAAATTAACATTTTTCAAACATACTTTTCCCCATTTATTTCCACTTCTTTTTCAGTATCCCTCTATTTACTATGTCAACATTTTGCACTTGCTTGTCCATTTTGCATCACTTAGTCTATATATATTCATATTTCTCTGAAGTAAGCTGCAAACCTTTTGGAGAAGACCTGGCTCTCTTTTAAGAAGTGTAAACCACATATAGTTTTGCCATTATTTTAAAATTTTAATAACGAACAAAGTTAATACATTACGTACAAGTTAATGAGTTGTGATCAAACTGTAATTCTGATTACCTGAGAAGGCAGTAACTTCAGGGAAGAGGCAGCCTTCCTTTAATTTAACTTTTCCTTCCTCATATTTTACAGAATTTAGGTGAATTAAAAAAACTCAAACAAAACATAATTAAACATGTCCTGCGTCACTTAAGATGCTATCCCAATGAAGGAAGAAACAGCTATGTTATAATTATAGTTATGGCTGAACTACTGACATTTTTCCACATTTAGTGTTAAGCATGATTATTAACATTAAGAACAGCAAAATCAGACAGAATCATGCCCATGTTAATGCTCCGGAGGTGAAAAATGGTGCAACTATCTGAAGTGCTGGCAGCATTCACTGTGATACACAACTTGCAATTCTTTCAACACATTAAAGGGCAAAGAGAGCATTTGTAAGTATTACTGGATCAGGCACACATTTCATGATCATAAAACACCACAAGCATTAAATTGATGTACATTTGGTGATTATTTTATGCAGAACTTTGTTTCCATGACTTGTATAACACACACGTCTGTAAAATCTCTCTGTGTTCTGATATGACACCAAGACTCACCTGTTCTGATTACCAAAAGTTGCCTGTTCTATAGGCAAGATGCTGTCTGGCCATGGTGCGGTCTGATTCGGAGGTGCCTGTTGTTGGCTATACTGAGGTCCTCCTATGTTCATCTCCAATTCTGATGGCCCTAAACAAGAAAAAAATAACCACATAACTTTTCTGAAAAGAAGCTACTTTCATGTTAATTCTTTCAGTTGAATTACCTATGTTCTGGTAAAAGCAAACAAAACCATTAAGACTTAATTAGCATTATACTTAAAAGCATCATTACTTTTTTTTGTTAAAGTTTGCTTTTAAAGTTTGAGAAAACATGAGAACTCTGAAAATGGTTTATAGTTACAAAATAGCAGATACAACATCATAGATGCAAAAATTAATAAGCATAATAAAAACACCCCAGTATATAGAGCCAGTATTGTTATGTACTTGCTTTAGAAGTGACCAGGAGCACTTATAATGTTCACAGCTTTTCCGCTAAAGATCTCCACAGTCTTTAGAGAACAAGAGCAACTTCATATCCTCTTGTTTTGGCCATACCACTGTAGAACTGTAGAAGAGCAGGAACTGTCTGTCTCAATTCATGCATTAAAATGTAGACACCTTTCTTCCCACATCCACAAGAAACTTTCACTACGAAATATGGTTCTCATCAAACCTATAATTGAAGTATTTTTTTCTTTTTTTTCCTCTGCTTCACCTTCAGCAATCCAGCATATGCCAAAAGGAACACATCCACATGCACTCTGACTTACCCATATTCATGACCTGAGATGGAAGCATCTGCCTTGGGCCAGCTTGGTTGCTGGGTCTCAAGGGGATGCTGGCTGTGGGGTTGCGGATCATGCCTGCTTGCACCGGTCTGTTCATGGCGCTGGCTGTGGGAGCACATGTCACCCTCACAGCAGCAGCCTGGCTTCCCCAGTCTCCAGATGTCATAGCAGGCCGAGGGGCATTGCCACCAATCATTCCTGCACAAAAGCCAAATAAATTTAGGTACCAGGACATGATTCAGAACAGCTTTAGCACTACTGCTACCTGATGAGCTGCATTTTTAGCAACAAAAATGCAGTGGTTCCACTCACAGCACATTGTACCACAACTGGCCATCCAGATGTGCAAAGCTACAGAATGATGCCTTATGCCACTTAGTCAAGGGACTGGAGACTGTTACACATTTTATAAGAGGAAGATCCTTTTATCATTTCCAAAATGCTGTTCAGAGTAAGTGTTCCCACATGTAGTCTGCAACAGGTGCTGAGGGTGTGTGGATAGCTTTAACTTCCTTCCTCAGGAAATGAATCACGTTTGCTGATGTGTATGTCAGTGCTTTATTTTCCAAGTGCTAAGTGAGAATGGAGACTTGAGTAACAATGTGTTAATGCTAAACACCTTACAAATTAGAAGGATTGTATATAAATTCACATTCTGCAAATATATTTTGGCGACTTCTTTCACTTGAAACCTAGAGCCTTCTTAGCTTCAAGGCTCACCCAGATAATTTCAAACCAATGTACAGTGCAGGGAAATTACTCACAGGAACTTTCCGATAGATGCTGAAGTTCATTACCGTTATTTTAGGGGAAGTCCTCCCACATCTACTGTAAACAACTGATACAGTTTATTTACACTTGGAATATATAGAATAGTGCACTCTGACAGTAGCCAAAAAACGTCAACCAAACCTCAACACAAAAAAGCCCCAAACCCAAAGGAGGGCATTCACAGTATTTATACATTTCAATTTTAATCAGTCAAGAGAGCAGATAAAACACTGATTTCAGGTTGGACTACTGGTTCAGATTTGTATTTCCAGTTGCATTTTGCAACATCCTTAAATGAATACTAAAAGCCATACCAATAATTATTACTCGCCAGTTCAATTACTTGGTGACAAATAATCCAACAGAAAAAACTCTCTGAAGAGGTTCTTTGTTTCAGCTGCTATACAGAATTTGCTTTAGTGCTACATCCTCAGATTTGTTTTATTTGTGTACATATTCGATCAGCTGAAATACATGGTGTGCTAGAGCAAGCCAGGAACACAATAATACTCTCTAACTTGTATACATAAGACAAATGAAATCCTCTAGTATGTATACAGGATATGAAAGTAATAGGACACTTGAAAGAATACAAGTCGACTTAAATAGGCTATTTCAGTGTCTGGCAGCATGTCTTTTTTAATACTGATGCAAACTAAATACAAAAATTTGATGCTGGTTAGCCAGCTGAAAGGACTTACATTGCCCATTTATTTACTCAGAGCTCTTAAAGTGGTTGTCGCACACTTGTAGTCTCAGACTACCATTAGTTGAAGTCCATCAGCCAGACTTTTCTTGTCAAACATGTTACAATGTCTTTGCATGTTATTAAGTTAACATGTTGTAAGTCCAACATCTGATGGTTCCCAAAAAGGTTATGTGTCAGAAAATGATGAAAACATGATAATTTCTTTAATTGAAAATGACAACAAAGGCTACTAAACAAGGATAACTGAGGGCAAAACCAAGGTCTGTAGAGACACACACCATAAGGGCAACGGTACTGCACACAATTTTGTTTTGAAAGACCCATCTCCATAGACTAGTGGTTCATTTGCTTTTTTTGTGAGGGAGAAAGATCCGATTTTTACCTATCCAAGCCTCAGCTGAACCTGTAGCACTGATATGAACAGAGTCTAATTGGCATTACACTGCACTCACCCAGAAGTTTTCAGGTAGGTAAAAAGCAGTGCATAATGGGCAGAACTAAAAATATGAGGACACAGAAATTAAAAAAAAATATGCCAATACATAATATCCCATGAAACGTGATTTTCCCCAGACTTTTTGGAAAGAAATAACCTGCACTTGTAAAAACCCACGCTTGTAATAACCCCTACTGCACAGGCACATGCTATAGCCTGTTACTAAAGTATATTAAAAGAAAAAAAAAAGTCATCTTACCTGTGCTACTGTTGCCTAAAGTTCCTTGACTTCCTATCATCCCTTCATTCCTGCCCATCAGTCCCGGCTGAGGTATCACTGAATAAGGGCTACTCGTTCTTATGGGTGGGAAAGTTCCTGCACCTGTTGGGTTCTGCAGTGTGATGTCAAGTGGTAAATTCTGGTTTGGTAATAACCTGCCCAGTTGCCCTGCTCGTGGGTTATTAAAAGCTAGACAGGAGGAGCAAAGAAAAAAAGCAAAGTTACAAGAATGGAAACTTTACTGGTTAAAATTTAAAGTGTAAAAAAAAAAAAAAAAAAAGAACCCAGACACAATTAAAGCTCCTGGGCTGAGCTATTTAATGCTGCTTAATTTACCCACTCCTATCTGTCTGAGAAACATCCCTTTTTGACATTTTAATGTAAATTTCAAAATGGAACACTGACACTAAACACAAACCAGATATGATGTATATTTTAAAAAACTTTAAATGATGCAATTTAACTGACAGAAGAGCCACTACAGCAAAATGTACCACCATGTGATGTGCATACTACTGCCAATTAATCTTATACCTAGTAGGGCTAGGTAATTGCATGCAGATGTCATCCTGAGGCAGATTGTTAGGAATTATCTCAGTTTTGAGAGTTTTCCAGCACAAGCTGTGCTCCTGAAGAAGTTGTCAAAATTAAGGGCAGATTGAGTCTATACTGGATCTCATAGCCCCATTTTTACATGTCCCTCTTAATTTTATTTTTTTTAAACATTTTTTGTCCTTAATAAAAATAAATACTTCCTTGATTCAGCAACAACAAATAACCAGTCCAGAATTAGAGTTGTGCCACAATAATCTGGTAAAACAGAAGGATCCCTAATGGTTATGGTCACTTTACGTAACTATTTTCTTCTGGTATGCGCTTTTAAAATCAGCCTCTGCAAAGAAAACTGAAGACTGCCTTAGAAAAGTGAGTTTCAGATTATGACTGGCAAGTATCTGGCTCAGCTGGTCTTTGGGCAATGTTCCAATGCACGAAAGCATCCCCTATGTGCACAACTAGCTCTCAAACATGAATCAAACACCGACCTTGAAGTTATGATTCCATTTCCAATCATACCATAAAATGCATACAAGTAAATTACATATTTTTGTGAAATTATTATTTGCAATACTTCCTGATCGCGTCCCCTAGGAAAGGCTCTGATATAATAGCATCCTTAAAGTGATTTCTGAATGCTTGTGTTCATCACATTGCAAAGAAATTAAATAACTTCTTTCTTAATTTAGATTGAAGTAGAGCAACTTTTGAATTTGGAAACTTAAATGAGGTTTAGTAAGCTTGTTAAAAAGTATTTATTACAAAGGTCTCTGACTTTGTTCTTATTTTATAAAACCACACTACAGGAACTCATTGTATTAATTCATTTTGTTAGTGTAAGTTCACCAGGTGAATTTGCTTATATACATGTATAGAAAATACCTCACAACACATACACATAATTTCTAACTATGAGATCAGAATTTTGTCTTGTGTGTCTGTTCAAACAAGCAAACAAAACTTACTCATGAAACAAAAACGACTTTCTCAAGAGTAGGGGCATCAAAAAGTCTAAGGATTGAACCAAAAATGAATCTTGATGACAGTTTCAGAGTAGTGTGCTCCAGAAGTTTGAAAAATAACTTAGATAAGCAAGTTGTTATATGTGCAGCTTTGCCAGCACTCACCAATGTTACAAAAAGGAAAGCTGAAAATGCAGCACAAAATAACAACACAACTGATGAGCTGTAATGGTGATTAGATCACATATTCTGCTCTCGGTGAGGATGGGATTGAAGGAGGCTCCCTGTCCCCCATGTAACAAACTCTAGCAATTTGGTAAATCTAGCAGCTTTTTTTAATTTTTTTTTACCAGAAGAATATTTTAAATATTATGATGTAAAAACTGTAACATGAAAGCTGGTTATTTTTTCAGGGAAAAAAAAAAAGAAAACCTCTAAACCTCTTTTGTAATTTCATACAATTTGACATTCATTCTACATTGCTTTTCTATGAGCATATGAGAAGCCTCACTGTTTTCTGTAGGCTCTTCTACTAAAAACAAGGCAGAAGTTCCTAGGGAAATCAGGCACAGACAAAAGACTGAGCCTGGGGAAAAGGTTTTAGGGTTTTAATATAGATGGGAAACAGAATACTGCTTTTACAGAACTGCTGCTAACCAGCAAGTCACTCTCATTTACAATCATACTGTTACTGTACTGTGAGTAGCTTTGAAAGCAGATTTAAAGCTAGGTTAATTCTAGAAAGCCAAAGGGCTACACTGCAAGGAACCAACAGACCTTGCTTCAGGAAGAATCTAATTCACAAGCACAGAGACTTTCTTCTGATTTTTATGCTGCTGCTGTTAGCGCCCCATACTTATAAAAACGAGTACATTAAATCCAAGCATCTTTCTCTAAGTAACATTGGCAACAAGTGATTATTTAAGGATCTGAGGTGGTTTTAATATGAATTTAAATACTAATACTTATTAATAGAATATTAATATTTATTTAAACATTTCTAAATAACCTGGTTTAATTTGAAAGTGGCCTGGTGTTATTTTAATATTATCAGAATGTCTACGAATATTATCTAAGCCCTAAGTTTAAAAAAAAAAAAAAAATCAGTGTACTTCTAAGGAAGTAAATAGATGCTGCCAGCCTAGCCAACAGGAGTAAAAAATGAGGCAGTGGCTTTTTGGGCTATTTTATTCAACATTAGTAGCAGATAAGACTCCTGTCTTGCTTGCTTTCCATTATTCTATAGTGGTAAACAAGCATTTCAATGATGATTTGTAAGCTAATTAATAAAGTTAAGGAATGCTGTCAGCTGGAAGTGACTCAATTAAAAGCCACAATTGAAAATTAAACTTGGACATTCCTCTTAATCTCCAGTCCTTCTATTAAATCTTGTGCTTTTAGAAGAAGACTCTCCTTCATGCTTAGAAAAGCTTCTCTTGCCCATTTTACTGCAAGAGCTGCCAGAAAGGAGTGATCTGCATCACAAAAAAAATGCCCTCCATGCCAAAACCATCGCAGCATCGTCACATACAATCACAGCAGGGGATGTTTGATTTGTTTTAGGATACGCCTTAAAACGCCTCAGAAGACACAGACTTCCAGGGTGAACTTGCTGTGAATTTGACATAACCTCCATGTGTGTTTTGAAATGGGACGACCGCAGATGGCGCTGTGTCATCATGCAACACCAGACGAGGACAAGTTGCTGCCTGCCTCCCCCCAGACAACCCAGGGGCACGACGACCCCTGCTCTGGGGGTTCAAAGCTTGGTGTACACACTTGTGGAAGGCAGAGTGGACTTACTGCTCTGTGAAATCCTCATTGCTGGTTTCTGGGTGGCCACTGCTGTGCCAGGGCTACTGTCACTGGTGAGCTGCATGAGGTCATTGATGATGGCTTGCTTGTCGACTGAGCCTGCTGGCGCGCCTGGGCGGCTATCAGGGAAAAGCTGTGGTAACTGGCTGTTCTGCAGGTCATCCAGAATCTCTTCCAAGTTATCCAATTCACTGCCTGGCTGCAACAAAGAAAGCACAAACCCACGGTACACATCGCTGCTCGCCTACTGTTGGTGTCCTACTCACAAAAAGTCAGGCAGTCCACAACTGTTACACCCACACTGGCTTTGGATGCATCCCGCAAGATGCTGTGGAGGAAGCTCACAAAAGCTCTTGAAAGGGGACTATGAAGGCTTCCCAGGGTTTGTCTGCCTTGCTTTTGGGGAGCCCAGTGTGGCACTGGCACCCCTTTGAAAGCCCAGCATTGGGATGTTTGATTCCACATGGTCCATACCTTGGGCAACAGGGAAATTCTCCATGTGCACTCTGTGATTGGTGCTGACAGTGGGAATAATTTTGGCAGGGGAGGAGATCCAACAGTGCTGAAGATGGGGGTTTACATAGGTATAACCAATATTCCTCTCAGCACAGTCATATTTCTAGCCTCTTTATGACCTGATTAAAAGCATACGATGGAAAAGTTGCTTCATAGCTAAAACAATTCCCCATATGCCTTTTCTTTGTTACATTCAAAACCTGAGCACTGAATAACTCTAAGTTAACTGGCAAGAAATACACATTTCAATGAAGTTAAATAAATTAAAACCTGAAAACTAGTTACTAGAATTTGGAATATATTTTGCTCACAACTGCCAAAATAATTGAAAATAACTTCTATAGAGTAAGAAAAGAGAAATCTAGTTACACTCAATTTAGTAGAAAATTGTCATAAAATAGATAGGAGAAAAATGAAGCTCACTGTATGCTAACATAAATACTGACCTGATTGTTTTTCTTTAAAATATTGATTTTTCACCAGTGTTCTGTTTTATCAACCTCTCTGTCTATAAACATTAAGAATTAAAATCCTTTTCTGATTGAAATTTGGAAATCATTGCAATCATATTCTTCAATCGTAAACTTCTGAATCAGGTAAAACTTACGTAATAATTAACAATAGGGAGTCCCATCTCAGTTTCCACTGAGCTGCACAGGAAACATATCATGACAGTATTTATAACAAATATCTACTCAAAATCAGCATCTTCATTAGGAAATATGCAATGATGGAAGAGAGGCAGAGTGAGCAGCCAGTCATGATGGACGGGGAACTGAGAAACAGCACTACAAACGTGCACAACTGAAATGCAATTCTTCCTAGGTTCTTTTTTTTTTCCTTCCCCATATCATGAACTTCATAGTTGTTGAGAGCAAGCTTTCAGCACAGATCAGAGGATAATGTAGAAATACTTGAGATGGCTTTAAGCTACCTACAGAGGCTCTTGCAGGCTACCTCAGAAGCACTGCACATTGTGCAGTATGTACAAAACTCCTGCTGCCACATTTAACCTGCTTCTGGGGAGTTCCAAATATTCTATTCAAAGGTAACTAAAATGCCCCAAAAGGTTACATTGCTACATGCCTATTTTGGGTGATTGGCTGCAAATAAATACAGCATTATCCTCTACTCCTACATCACCTCCTAGTCTTACAGATCGGAGTATGTGGTGCATAAGAGGAGGGAGTTTACTCCATTAAAAGGCAGCATGTGGGTGATCTGGAGGTTGGTGTTATTGGCAAAATGGTAGGAAATCACAGAATCGGGGGACTAGAAGAAATTTAAAGCCTCAAGGCAAGATCAATGTACGCCATTCCCTACAGAAGTTCATATAGTTGCTTGTTAAAGACATCCAGTGATAGAAAATCCACAGCTTCCTTGGGGAATTAGTTTCATCACTCTGCCATCCTTACTATTCTTGGGTTTTTTTTCCCCCCAGTCTCAATGCAAAATCTCTTTCAGTGAAATTTAGGCCTGCCCTTCCAATTGTATTTTGAATCTGGAGAACACATTGTGCTTCCATTTCTTTTTCTAATTCTTTCTGTATTTGAAAACATGTGCCCTTTTGGCTTTTAAACTGAAATTAATAAACAACCTCAATTTGCGAATTTTCTTCAGTATATAACCAAGTTTTTCCAGGCCTCTCATTAGGCTTGTTGTTCCTGTGCATTGCCTTCACTTGATTCACACTTTTGTTGAAGCTGTGTCCGGAACAGGACTTAAGATGAAGCCTCACAGCTGCTGAGTAAAGCAGAAAATTTAATCTACACATAGTATGCTCTGATGGTATATTCCAGAAAAGTCTGTGATGCTTTGAATTACATGCCATTACTGGCTCTCACTCATCTTGTGCTCATTATGATCCCTAGACACAGCTCTGAAAAAGTCCTATCTAGTCAGTTGCCCATCCTTTAAAAAAAAATAAATCTGTGACATTATTCTTGACTAATGATAAGTAGCATTTATTCACCCTGAATGTTCTAACATTTTTTGTCTATATCTCCTTGTTGCAGCTGAATTTTAATTCTGTCCTCCAGTGTGCTTGCAGACATTCAAATATCACACACACCTCTACCAAGCACAGGCTCTATTCTCCCAGCAGGTCATTTAGGTTAACTAAAACACTGAGCAGCTCTAGATCCTGCACGATCTCCTGCAGCATCTCTATTTTGAGAGCAAATTCTTCAATAACTCGTGTGTGTGTAAGGATTTCCAAGCAGCTTCCAACCCACTCACAGCAGATTCATCTTGACCATCTCTAACCTGCTTATGAGAATGCTATAAGTAAAAGGGCCAAAGAGCCTTATTCAAACCTAGGCACATGGCATACAATGCTTCTCTTATGCCAACAAGCCCTCTACCCTCTTGACAAAGGAAAACCGGTTGGTCTAACATAACCTATTCGTGACAATCCCACAGATGACTCACTGCCTTCCAGGCAATTACAAGCAGCTGGGTGGACACAGCACACTGACAGAAAAGGTTGAGCCAGGAGGAATCAAATGTGATTATATGAAGCCTAAATCTTGGCATGGACAGGTGATAAGCACATTCAGAAAGGTGCTCCAAGAGACAGCTGTGAGTGATGTTTATAGGAGCTGCAGTTTGAGCAATGGGAGATCTGGTACAAGAAGACTGCAAGAGCCAGTAGAAGAGATTGATATAGAGTATCATAAATTATAGAAGGATGATTCAATACTCTTTGGGGGAATTAAGACATATGGCCTTCATTAAATGTATCTGAGACAATACTGAAGGGAAATTTTATATGTTGTATGGGGGTTATTTTTGGTTGGTTTTGTGCGAGATTTTGTGTCATGCTTTCTTTTAATATTCTGGCTACTGCAATTTATTGTTTAAACATTAGATGTTAAAAATAATAACAACTCCAAACCAAACCTAAAACAATGCCAGCAAAGAACATATTGATCCACATGTATCAGAAAACAGCACTCCCTAAGATGCTTTTAATTCCTCTCAGGAAGTGGCAAAGAAAGGCCAAATACAATAGATGTATTTCAACAACACAAATACATAACCTTGCCCTTTTTTTTGCTTAACATAATCAATATTATCTTTTATGAGGGTTCCCAGCTGCTACAGAAGTTCCAAGACAGGCTAACATCATAGCTTGGTTTTAATCCTAAATCTGTCTTTCCAGACTCACCCTCAAATGGCACCATATGTGCAGCAACTAGCATTAAAATATTTACTTGGTTAGTTTCATGGGATTTTTCCTTTATTTCTATTCTATATTTATTTTGCTAATGGTCTAAATTGAACTTTATGTAAATAGAAGGCACACCCTAAACTCCCTGTAAAACAATTACTTGTCACGAATTAAAAAATAAAATAAAAGGCCTGATAAAGTGTTAAACATCACAAGAAAGTTCTTTTGTATGAATTTTCACTATCTCTAAGCAGTGCAATTACTACAACTTCTACAGAACTTGGACACTGAGTGCCAGAAAGCATAAAACAAATTATTCTTAGAAATATTTTGAAAAAGTACTTATACTGTCATGCAAAGAAGTACAGATTAAAATTAAGCGCTTACAGAATTTTTTAAGTTCTACTGAAAGGCAGGTGCTCCTCAACATGAAGTTTGGTTTACAAAAGTTACTATGTCAAAGTTTAGCTTCCATGGATAGTAAAGGACTGGGTAAGATCCTCAACTCTCTGAAAATCTCCTTCCTGCCATGGGTGATAACCATGGCTTGCACTGAGACCCTGCATTCTACAGACTCATAACAGAATGCCTTTTGGTGGGGATACAACTTGAAACAATACATGCCTTATACGAATCCCAAGTTAGCTCATCCGCTACCTCTGAAGCCTGGGCACAGCATTTGACCATAAGAGGTAAACAACACCAAATCCCTGCTTCAAACCGGTGATAAAGTATTATAAAATGAAAGGAAAAGGAAATTAGAAGTGGAATCAATATGGTATTTTTCTCCCTGGTAACTGCAATAAACATAAAATTGGCTAGAAATTCGATTATATTATCAGGCTACTCTATGAATAACTTTTGAAAACAGAACTCTAATTGAAAGACATTCATAAAATGGAATGCCCATTCTAAGGTTTTGATAGAATTTCAGGAATAAACCAATGTTCTTCATCAGCTTAATGAATTCTAGACTATTAAACCAGAAATAGGTTTTTGGAAGATGAGTAGCATGTGTAAAGAAAAAATGATAGCATTGGGAAGATATTGGTTTCCACATAAAGCCTGAGCACAGCAGAGTTGATAAAGTATGTGAGAAACACCAGAACAGTTTCTGAGTTTTAGGGCGAAAATGCTTAAGGTGATTTCTGGAACAGCACTGGTGGAAACTGTTGCATTGTGAAGTCCCTTCAAACTGGCTGTCTATATTGTCTACTGGATAAAAAAGAGGAGAGTACACCTGTGGAGATCAAGATTTTATTCTACACTACCCCAAGTGATTTCTCAGAGAATAAACCACTTTAGTAAGGCAATATCTGACACTGTTCATCATGTTTCTCTGACACTGCCTACACTTTCACTCTCGTTCCCCTCCAAGCTGTCAGCCAGTCCTTGCCACATCTGCCCATCTCCTGACCACTACACAGGCTGCTCCTGGCCAGCAGCAGTACATGCTTGCTGCAGTCAGAAGCACAACTAGGAGTTTTTCAAGAGACAGTCCAAGCAGTGGGGTACAGGGAAGGTGCAGGGTGAAGTCCCACAGTAGCCAGTGGGGTGTCAGAGAGTGGGAGAAGGCAGGCTGGCTGCTGAGGGACACACACTTCACTTTTTTAACACTGGCATGAGCACTTGTGGTGCTTAACAGCTACAGCCCTACTACAGTTTGTGCTGTAGGAAACGCTCTGCTGAGCATCCTCAGCAGGTCTCTCTTTCATCCTCTTCCCTACAGCTGCCGTAACTGGAATAGCAATCAGCCTAATAAAGCTTGATAGCCATCATCCCACCAAGGAAGGGAAAAAGGTAAAGCAGTGCTGGAAATATTCTCTGCCATTTGAGAAAGGCTTCCTGTCAGTTGCTGCTCCCTGCAGAAGTGTATGTTTAAACACACTACCTAGAAGACTGCTATTTTTAGTACAGTGGTGCACTTCAAAGCATTTCCTGCTCAGAAAGTCACACCAAAAGTAAAAGGAGAAAACACAGTGGCTCTGCTGCCTCCCAGTACACCCATCTCCCTTGCAGAGGCCATCCCACTGCTGGTCCGATGCAGTTTCCAGAGAAACTGCACACTCCAATGACTAATTACTTAAAAATACAACATTCCTCAGGGAGGAGAAGTTTTAAATAAACCTGCAAAATAGGTAACACAAGCACATGGCTAATTTTTACATATGGGAGGAAGAAGGAGGGGGAAGGATGCAGGAGGATGGAAGAATTTAGCACAAGAATTTGTGTTCTAGTCTTGTACTAAATAGTTCCAGCTTTGATCTAAATTTAGGCAATGAGCACTTCCTGTGGGAGACCATCTTCCAAAGCTAAAGAGTTTGTGATGCTAAATATTTTCAGTGATTTTATAATTGGGGTGAAGTGGCTATTTGTTCAAAGGCTGGCCTTCAGATATGTAAACACTTACATTATTCTATATTCCCCACCATTTCCTCTCCTACTCCACTCTGGACTTCTGTTTATTTAGCTCTAGGTTTCACTGCATTTTAAGTAGGTTTAAAACTCTGTTTGCAACCAACAGGATCAACAAAAGCACTTCTGTCATTATCCAGCAGTCTTCCATCACAGTGACCGGACTGGCTTCTCCATGCCTTGTTGCTGAGGAAGCCCTTACCACTTTATCAAAATCCCTAACATGGCTTTGTGGTTTTCTGAACAAACCCAACTCCCGGACCTTTCTGTACCTCTGGGTCTCTCTCTCCTGGGAGACAAACTCTGTCTTCAAATTTTAAGAAAGGGCAATACATTCCTAGTTCATATTTCAACCCCCTCAAATCCCTCCACAACCTCAGAAACATAAAACCTAAAAATAAAAAAATGAATAGACTATTCACTCTATGAAGTTTATAACTCTGGAGAACCTGATTTTCAACTGCTTGGTAGTGCTTGTAGACACTGAGGTCTCTTTCTTTAAAGCTGGTCTTATAATTAGTTACATGTTTACATTTAGGGTGAGACAACTTGCATATCTTTAGTCATGAAAGCAAGGCAGCTAATTTAAACTCTATCTGTGCTACTACTTGTCAATGGCAATATCTCTAAAGAGCAGCTTACCTTCTCTAGCTTAGACACACATTCAGATAAGATAAAAATATAATTTTGTAATCTTTTTCTGTTTTTCCAAATGATAAAAGCAACTTGTAGGACTTCCTTGCACTAGACAGCTAATTTCTAGAGGGAGCAAAACCTGTTCTCTTAGAATGCATTCACAAGCTAGGATGTTCCCTGTGTACTCCACAGAGATCATAAAAGGGGAAATTTTAATTCTTTTAGAAATGTAATTCTTGGAAAATAAACCATCTGAAGGCCATGATTTTGATCTATGGATGACTGACACAATTTTTTTGGTGATTAACAAATTCTACATTCCAGTCCAGTACTTAACATGGAGAACTGAAGATCTCTGCCTTCAATCTAATATTGGCATCACTGTGTAGGATATAAACTAGGAAACAAAATCTATCAGATATTTTTAAAATAGTCTATTCTTGCCAGTTTAAGCTGTGAATTTCTTGATATCTGTGTTTTTCTAACCTAATGAAGCATAATTTCTCTCACAGAGAACCTAAACCTACCTCTACAGACACTACAAAATAGTAGCTTCTATTCAGAGCTAAACTAACATTCACATTTGAGGATAAATCCCTGTAGAAATTAGTGTAATTTGGCTTGGTTTTGCCTAAAGAATGGGAAGGACTGAAAACCCACAACTGCTCCTACCTAATGGCAATAGCTGTCAAATTCTGTTGAAACAGAAGTAAGCTTAGGAATCGTCTGGATAAGTGGCATTTAAACAATGCTGTGTCCACACAGTAGCGGTGTGTTTGGCCTCTATGTTTTGTGGTTATAACCACTGCTGAAAGAACTGTCTACTAGTTACAGACTGCTGAAAGGGCAAATAAAAAAATAATAATCCAATGCTGCAACTTAGGGATAAGAAAATGTTGTCTATCCCTCCTCAGCCTCAAAATATGATACAGAAAATATGAAAAATTATGTCCTTAAATACACAAAATAAACAAATACAATAGATTCACAAAACCAGACATGCTCAAACCTAGTCCACACACTAAAAATACACAATATTTTAAAATACAATATTTCAAAAATGAAGGATATGGCTGCAAATGAGAGCCATGAACATTTGCATAGTGTATGATCTGATGATGATTTACAAACTAAGGCTTCATGCACAGGGCTGCCTAGGGATTAATGACCAGCTGGGAGAGTTGATACTGTAGGACAAATCTAAGGATCATTAACTCTAGCTAGTTATAACCTCCCCAGAAAATTACTTATACTGAAATTGATATTATAATTACCCATTTTATAAATAAAATAAACATACTGAAGTAGCAAATTGCTTTTGCGGTGTCCCTTTTCTTGCAAAGCTCTGAAAACTGCTGCATTCTGGGTGATGTGAACCCTAGTGCTTTTTCAAAGTGAATTCTGCATGAAAGCCAGCGAAATAACACTTTTCAGCATAAGTCCTGACAACACAGTTTATTAGCAGATTGGGCAGCAGAGCAACAAGTAATCTTGCACAGAATGTGAAGAAATTCTAAAAGCAAAACAAATGGAGACAACCTTGTACAGGAGACAACCTTGCCCAGGAGACATGATCTCTACGCTGAATGGTTAATCATCCACAGGAACTTGGGGTTGAATAGGAGCAATTTTTAAGGAAAAAAAAGAAGATAACAAATCCTCCCAGTTGGCACAGGAATCTATTTGCTTTGATTTTAATTTGCAGGTCAAGTACAGCACAAAGACCAGTAATACAAAGCTGGCATCAATCCTTTGGAACGGCTCCTGTTCTTGAGCATGAACCTGGTTTCCACGGGAGGAGCGTAGCTACTGTGCTGGGCTAGGTCAAGGAACTATTTAGCACACAGCAGTCCAACATCAGCCTGTAGGAATAGCTGTCAATTAGTTATCACTAACCAACAGTCAGGAGTATTTTCTCTTTGCCTGACTACCATCAGGGAAAGGTTCCCCGCATTACCCATCTCCTCCCAGGCAGAGTCTGTGCTTTTAGACAGTGATGATCAAAACCTAGTAACACAAACTGGAAAACTGAGTGAAGACTGGATTGCAAAAGACAGGCAACAGCTTCCTGAAGTGCCAAGATACTGCTCTTAGAGGAAGTCAAATGGCAGGAATGCAGGTCTAGAACATCTTATTCACATGTAATGCAAAGATTAGCTTACCTGTTCATTAGGCTCAAAGCTTATCTCTTCTTTTTCGGTCCTCATAGTTATTAACTTTGTGCTACCAGAAGGGTCTGTCTTACTGTCCAACCGCTCCAGTTTTGGGGGTATGTCTGGTAAACCAATATCTTTAGTATCATCTTTATCTAGCAAGTAGCGAAGTAGTGCATTATTATTCTTCTTAGGACTCGCTGGCTCCTGTTTAACAGTCACCTCTGAACCAGGAGCTGTGCTACTGGACTCCTGATTCAGTTCTTTGCCTGTGGCCTCTGCTGTGAGCTTGGCCAAATCTACAGGAGAACTACTGTCCTGCAATAGTCTGTGCAAAATTTTATGCTTCTCCTTGAGCGAGGTTCCATGTGCTGAACCAGACCCAGGCAATCCTCCTCCCGTGGAGTCCTTGCTAATGTCTCCCATGGTACTGGACAAAGGTGAAGGCTCCATCTGATCTGATTTGGTGGTCAGCAATTGTAAGAGCTTTGTCTGGCTTTTTCCGTCGTGTAGTTTATTCTGTCCATCAGGTCTCTCGCCACTGACAACCGGTGGCATGTTGCTGTCACTATTATCTTTCTGTTCTCCTGAATGGCAGCTGTTCTCTGCTTGTCCAGTAGTACCTTCTGATTGCTCCCCGTATATTCCAAAGCAGTCTTTAGAATCCAGGCTTCCCATCTTGCTTAGCTGGGGGGGATTCATATTCACAGGGGAATTTTGTAAATTTCCCATTTTTAGGTCAGGTGAAGCCAACGATGATCCTAGAGAAACGCCGTGGCCCTCGCTGAGGGCCTGAAGTGCGTTCAGGGAACTGTTGGTGTAGTTATGGCTATTTCCTGTGCTGCTGCAGACTCCCACAGGTGAATGTAAGCTTCCTGCAGGGGAGAACTGACTGGGTGGGATGCGAGGGCTTCCTGCCACTCCAGGGCTCACACGATGCCTTGGGGAAAGCATAGAGTTTGGCTGCCCTGGGTTCATGCCAGGGCTGCTTTGTGAGGGGCTATTCATTTTTAGTGCATAGTTACTACCCTGAGGAGTGGATGCTTGTATGCTTGACACATGGTTCATTCCCCCTGAACCACCAAACCTGCCTGCTGGCATGCCCATTTGTTCCTTTGGGCCATTTATGGCAAAATTTATATTGCTACTGATGGTCATATCCTGACCTGGATTCCCACTGCACATGGCCTGATGGGCAGGGCTGCTGGAACTAATTGGGTTCAATATCTTCCCCATTCCTTGTCCAGTCAAATCCTGATTCATTCCACAGACATTCTGCTCTCTATGTGGCAAGGGGAAGAAAAACAGCCTGTTAGCTAAAATGACAGTGGCCAACTTGCAATTACATTATGGAAAAAGAAGCAAAACCCCAAACCTTGCTTTAAAATAACACAAACCCCCTAAAATCAAAAGCAATTCAACAATTTGACAAAAATGACATGCAACTCTCAACATGGCTGAACATTAACAGTATGGTTTTTCAGAACCTTATTAACAAATGAGAAGAAGAGAAGAAAAACAAAATTATACCTCATTTAAATGACAGTCATTAGAAATGCAGATAGATTACAATTTCAGACTCTCTCCCTTTAATGTACCTCTCCTCTACAGTTTGGCAAAAGCTAACTTCTAGAACTGATAGAAATCTCATCTGAAACATATGATCCAACAAATACATGTTCTACAAGACAGCTGTGGACAGCTGTGTGCTAGAGTTTTGAATTTCTGTGAGTTAGCCCCACCATAAGGCTGGAGTGGGCTATTTGCCCACCAAGTTCATAGTGAAAAGAAAGTTGAAAAAGTCACATTTCTACACTGCCAGAGTATTTCAATACTGCTCCAAAATAGCATGTGAGCCAATGGAACTACTGGATACTGCTTCAGAATGAGAACAGTCTGTTAGTAATCCAGGCCTGCACAGGCATTTTGGAAAAGGGAAGAAGAAAAAAACCCAAGCAAACCACACACACAGGAGCTGAAACTTGTATTTTAGAGATGTAGGCTGTAAGACAGGAAACTGAGGAGAGAGAGACACACACACACACACACATACACACAGAAAAAGCTCTTGTGAGAGCACCTGAAGGTCACTTCTCTTTTCTTCAGTAGATTTTAATTAGTTTATGGGAAGATGAAATGTACTTTTTACTTCTGTACTAAAACTTAAATCAGAAAAATCAGACATATTCCCTAACACTAAAAGCCAAAAAAGAGACAAAGCCAAGCAGATTAGTAAGAAAAAAAAGAGGTTCTGACAAAAATCAAATCAACTCTGGACTTCCAAAAGCAAATACTAATGGAACATTGCTAATATGCATTTTCCATGAGACAAAATCCACTCCTACTGGCACAGGATAAGTAAGTGCAGATAAACCTTTGCATTTTGCTAAAGCATGAGAAGTGAAATAACAGAAGAACACACTGTAGTGAACCTTGTTATTCTGTATTTTTTACCTTAGGTATAAAGGCAAAGAATGAACATTAACCATAAAAAAGGTGGATTTTTAAAACCTTATTACAAATACAACTGTACCAGCATTCTCCTAAAAACCCCAAGAATATATGCAAGTACCATTTTTAACTTAATGGTGCTTTTTTAATTTAAAATTTAGCACTTCATGAAATACCAGGTATATTCAGCATCCAAAGAAAACAAATTTCAGACAGCTTTTGGTCATGTCAATTTGCAAATTACAATTTCTGTAAAATGTTTCAAATGTAATTATATTTAGCACTGTTTTCTTCATCTCAAAAAAAAAAGAAAAGAAAAAATACTAGGATTCAAGGAAAACAGCATTGTAATTATAATCAGCCAATACAACTGACACAAACAGGACATGCAATGAAATGCCTTAATAAAAATTGTATGTTGAAGTTATGATACTCATTCTTGACATTAAACATATTATTGACTGCACTTTTTAAAAAAAAGCTGAAACTAATAGTGGGGACATTTCTCAGGATTGGACACGTGAAAGCCACTACTCCAAGTACTAGAAAAGTCAAGGAACAAAGAGAATCAAGGAATAAAAATACGCAGTTTTTCCAAAATGCAGTCCTAGTAATTATAACATGTTCTTTTGATAAG
This sequence comes from Campylorhamphus procurvoides, assembly GCA_013396655.1. Lineage (NCBI taxonomy): Eukaryota > Metazoa > Chordata > Aves > Passeriformes > Dendrocolaptidae > Campylorhamphus > Campylorhamphus procurvoides. The sequence continues at coordinate 136,022 of WBMV01003394.1, read as the reverse complement.
ACTCAGGATGAATGTATGACAGACTGCGAACTAAAGGAATTTGATCCATCACAGTTTTCTAGATTTAATTACATTTGGAAATTTTCTTGTGTCTACTATGCAAAATATAGGGAATTAAAATACTGAAGTTAAGAACAAGACATTAAGGGAAATTTTGTATGTTTAATGGAAGATTTTGATGTGAAAATCCAGCATGCCATTTTTAAATCCTGAAATAATCTTACAGTCCTTTCCTGCTGCAAGCATTGATTTAAAAATCTTATTTTGTTTCCACTCTACCAGTTCTGGGTCAACTGAAATCTATCAGACTTAATCAATCTTTTGCTGTGGCAACCTTGTACTTTCCAAGTCTCTTTGCAGAGTGTGGATGTAACAAAGAGGCCAGGATTACCTGTGAAGCATATGCAAGGAGATTACGAGCTGAGGTTCATTAGTCGTCTGAGAACGGATGAGCTTGCTCTTCGTTTGGGCAGAAGCAATAGTGCCATCCGACAAGGCAAACCGATACACAGGACTAAACGCTAGTCCCTGCCTCAGCACTGCAAGCAAGCACAATAACAGAACTAAATTAAGGAGAAACTCTAGTACAGGTATCTTAGATGTTCAACATCTGATGCTCTAAATTGATCAGCACTGACACCACAGTCACTGTGCAATTAAAAAAAAAAAATTAAAATCTGAAAATAAGTAGACACGATGCATATAAAATAAAGCATCCCACATACTGTAGGGTGATTCAAAGAAAATCTATATGGAGTGACAGCAATAACAGGAAGATACTATGGAATACAGTGTATTTCAGGAGAAAACAGGAAGTTCTTGATGTCCATTTCACTCTTCATCACATATATGTCTAATTCCTTTTGTTCCTCGTACATTTTTTCAGCTGTATTATCTATTCCATGATGACTAATATAAATGTCTTTAGTTTTCAGATGTTTCAATTAGCCTGTATCTTTTCCTCCTTATTGCCTGCTTAAATTGTCCTGTAACAGTCACATTCACTACTTCTTTAATTCAAAAGGTACAGAAATCTCTTACATGGGAACAACTGGAAATAAAAAGAACTGGAATGAGAAAGTATTACTTTTTTTTTAAAAAAAAACAAAGAAAACAAACACAAAAGGCACACAGCTAAAAAAAAGAACACAAATCCAACTACCTAAGCCAAAATTAGGGCTGTGCTACCCTTTCCCAGTGTTGACTGCATTTCAGGTTAGATGTTTACTTCACTGTACATATTCTGCAGCCCTTTAAGTTTTCAGTGTAAAACTGAACAGCAACAAATTCAATTCTCTAAATTCCATAGACCCCTGTGACATTTCTTTCATTTAAAATTACCAACATGTTATGGAAGAGCAAATCTCCACACATTTATTCTACTGTTCATTCTTTGCTGTGAATGAAACAAGTGTGGCCATTTACAATTTCTAGCTGTAAGTGATTACATTAGGATTACAGATACGGGAGGAGGAAAACACTTCAAAAATTTTAATATAATTATTTAGGGAAAAAGCAGGAATGAACCACTATACTTACTTTTAATTTCTTACTTTTTTTTCATACAAATACATTTTCTGTGGGGTTTTATTATATTTTTTAAAAAATTAATAGTATCACCTGATCTTCATTTCATTGCTTATCTTTCAATATTTCCTATTGTAATGAACTGACATGGTTTTCCAAGTGTGGCCTTTATTTGTCTTGTCTACAGAGCTGCCACATTTTCAGCATTGCAAGACTGGTTATGATTGCTTTCCTTCCCTAACCCCCACTGTTATATATTGTTCTGCAAGGTTTCAAAGTATTATTTAGGCAGTGAGAAAACAGGAAGCACAATTTAAACAACCAGAAGGGGTTTTCTTCAGAGTAAAAATGTAAAGAAAAACAAAAACCTACAACTGTGAAACAATACAAAGCAAAATTTCACTGTTAGGTATGTCATTGTTTCAGCTTAACCTTTGGGCACCAGAAGGTCTAAAGCTCTTAACTTTAGCATATACCACATCAGGAAATTCCAGTACTCAATGCCAACAGGATACAAGTGAAATCTCTACTTAAATCATTTTCCAAACCAATTCTTTAAGCAAACAAGAATGTTTCCGTATTCCTCTTGAGGAAATGCTATTTTTCTGACTGTGGCCAATAAAAACTTACCATACATTCTGCATTTTATACTGACATAATAATTTCAAAGCATGTTTTTGAATGTTTATCAAGCTAATGTTGTAATTTTTTTTACAGTGTAACACTGGATAACATGTGGAAGACCATTACTTTCTTTGCTTCCATTCTCAAATCATAATGACTTAAAAAATGCAAAGGATTTCTTAGTCAAGCACAAAGGTGCTATGGCCCAAGATATGCCTTCTTTTTCTTCTCCATAATGCAGGGCAGGGGAGGGAAACGTGTCAGCCACTATTCCTCTCAAGTGCTGTATACTTTGCAGGAAAGCAATTCCAGGGGTTTTCCCTTCTACTCTTATAACTCTCTTCACTTCCACATGAATAGAAGAGCCCTCTCATTTAGGCTAATTGTACAGTCTGTACGATGATCCTAAGCCTCTCCTACAAAACGATACAGTGTAAACTTCAAAGCACATATAATTTCCTCACTTCGCAGACGGCTTAAAGAGGACTCATTCAGACCTTGGCACTAGGTGTGGGAGCTGCTAATTTGGTCAGGAATAACTTGAAGATGAGTCCAGTAACAAGTAGAGGGATGCCTAAATCACCTTTGGTGCAGATGGGTCCTTACCTGAAACTGCTCTCTAAACTACTGGTGTAACTCTAATTGCATACTGTCTTCTTCAGTTCTGTTTGAAATCACAGCATAAGGCTGTGAACTTTTAGCACTTCTACTGTATACACCTGAAAAGCTGTTACAATTTGGTTTCCAAGATGGCATGCCTGTTGCTTAATGACCATGGTAACTATTTGTTACAGGCCGGCTGTAAACCCTGTTCCACAAACATGAACCCATAGAATGATGGTCCTGCACTGGAAATGCTCCAGTTATTCCCCACTGGTTTTGAAATTACTTTCTCATGGACTAGAAAGGGTAATTTGTTTTTACTAATTTGTATCTGTGTTACTGGAATTAGCAGTATAAGGGTTTTATCAAAAATCCCCACCTAATCACCACCGCAGAAACCTCATGGGGAACCTTTCCCAGTGCAGTATTCTCTTCTTACCTACCATAATCTTGACTGAGTTGATGCACTTGTGGTATATCCTATAAAATTTATCAACTAGATACAGTGCAACAATGTAGGTTTGCAAATAGTATGAGTGTTGCAGCTTTGGCAATTCACACTGTTTCTCACAGGAAACGTGGTGGTAAAAGTCCAATTTTGTAGATGTCAGTGAACTGCAACGTGTGAGTTGAGGTTGTGAAGAATGACGGACAGTGAACATTTAATCAGGCAATATGGAAGGGTCTTTCTTGCCAAAATAATTTTGATTTAAAGCACAGTCCAGGATGGCACAATTATACCACACAGGCTAAAGCAAAAAGGGAGAAAGGTTCAAAACCTGTACAGAGAGCCATCAGTGTGTTAGGTAAATCAGCTTGAGAAAGGGACTGTCAGTAGCCCTTGATTGTTCCATCTAACATGACAAAGAGAACACAGCCAAGAGATACAAATTACGAACAGTTCAAATACAGAAAGTGCTAAAAATATGAAACCTAACCTTCCTGGTGATGCCTCTTGGCAAAAGATATTTCTCCCTCGTGTTGTGAATGGAACCTCTGAATGCATCTTCTCACCAAATCTTCCCAGCCAGGCTTCATAGCTGCTCTCATGGTACTTGTGTCCAGTGAAGTTATTTTGCCTGATATTAGATACATTAAAAAATATTTGTTACAGCAATTGCCCCATTGAGGAAAAGCAAATAAAATTAAAAACTCCTACTCCTATTTCACAATACCTTGTAGATCCTGGCGTGTAGTAAAGCTCTCTGATGAAGGAAGAAGTGGTCGTTCCTTCATTGGTGCTCTTCTTGCAACACAAATCAAGCACGACTGCAAATCTTAAAGAAAAATGTTTCTTGTTTTAATTGTTATAGAAGTGGAAGACTTCTGTTTCCACAAAGACTTCAGAAATATATTTAAAAAGTTCCTTAAATCTGAAAAATAGATCTTGTACCAATAAAAAGATAGGAAAACTCAGTGAGTTTATATCTTCATTACTTCCTACAACATTAAACAAAACAGAAAAGCTGGGTTTGTTTTCCTTTTTAGAAGAAAAATTATTAAGGACTCCATCACAACCAGTAAGTATCAACACATGTTTATGCATATACCTGTAGTAGCTCAACCACTCAGGAGACATAAACAAGAATACACTGCATGCACAAAGAGCACATATCTTCAACACTCACCATTTTGTACCTTCTAAGCCACATTTCTTAAACATGCCCCAAATGCTTGCTGTCTTTGAGAAAGAAGCTTCAAAATAACCACTTTTCCTTACCTGAATGCTTACAAAACAATTTGAGGAAATTTACCTGCTGAAGTAGTAAATGGTAAAGGAAATGGTAAACCACAATTGTCTTCGAATTCTAAGAATTTGAAAAACTGCCCTTTGAAACTGTCTTCCCAGTCAACTACATCCTTCTTACAATTGCAATGACATAAAACTAGGATATCTCTTTAAGGTAAACAGAGTTTCTCTTTGTTTCAGTTATACTGGTCTGACAAATATGTGTATGCAAATGTATACACTCATAGCAAGATGAAAGTACATTCCTACATTTAAATGAAAAAAACATCATTTTTCCATTTCTCAGGACTTAGAGGTCACTTTCTCAACTGCTCTGAAATTGCAGGAATATAAAATGAAAGTGGTAATTACCTTCACCATCCTCCTTGAAGGAATTTGGTTGAGAAACAGCAAAGCACTGCATAGTTTCGTATTTCTGATGTGCTTCCTGGTTATCATGGCCTTCTTCAGAATCAGCAAGAGGTTTTACAAGCATCCGACAATTAAAGGTATGGCTATTACGCCTAGGAGTGTCACCAGACCAAGATCCCCCATTCACTGAGCAAAAGCAAAGATCATACAGTGAGATAAATCTGGTAACAGGCATTTCTGCTGCTTATCCACAGGAAATTAATCAAGATGCTTTGCAAACTGGTCGGGAAACAAGCTCATTTAACAACAACAATCTAATTTTAATATTAAAGCCCAAACCAGGACATAACAAGGTAATTTATAAAATTACCAGATTTTAAGAGCATTGCTAATTTGTTCAGTTATCATGCTTTTTTCAAGTGACTTAAAATGACATGGTAGAAAAGCAGGATAAAAGTCTAAATATTGGTGGATGCAAAAGTTATACAGTACAGCAAAAAGCCTACTGGGTAGATCAAGTTAATTTATGAGTCTGGAAAAAAAGAGGGCAGTATACAGGATCTTTCCAGTGAACTTGAAAGGTATTAATACAAAGGAGATGGCTGCATTGTACAAAAATCTGTGTCCAGATTAGAAAGAAAAGAAACTAATATGCATTTATAAAAACAGGAAGCAATACAATAGGAAATATAGTGAAACACACAGTCCCAGCTACAATGGGAAAGACTGAAGGGATGAGAATGACCTAGGTGGAGTGATGGATAAAATTAAAGTCTAACACAGTGCTTAAGACAAGTAAAAAAAGAAACGAAATCCTGAGATGCACAAATATAGATACTGGACATCAGTCAGAGTGAATTAATGTTAACACCACATAAGGAAATAGCAGGGTCATATTTAAAATACTCTTCACTTGCCCTCTTGAGTCATAACATGCAATAAAGACAGTAATATATTGAGTTTGGCCATTTACATTTTTGTTTCTTCAGGGTATAAGTACAGTAAGTAATAAAAGGCTAAAGTGAATTGCATAACTTTTAAAACTGCTGTGAGTAAATGAGGCACCCAGTATTGACTTTCTTCTTGTTTTCATCTCCTCCAAAATGCAATCACATTAAAACTACTATTAATATGAATCAAAAAATGGCTGCAACTAACAAAACCAGTTTTTGAAAGACAAGAGCAAATACCAGTGAGAATAAATACATTGAAATAAAAATTCTAATATAAGGAGATTTCAGTTTTTCTTTAATATTCCCTCTTTCCTGGGCTATTCTTGGAACAACCAGCCTAGACAGAGAACTAACAGAGAATTCACATAGCTAATGCTGACTTTTAGTGATTCACTCTGGAGATCCATTAAAAAATATCAGCTAACATGAGTTACTAAAAGCAATTTTAGCGAAGAAGAATTTGAAAAGAGTGGATGATGCTTTCGAGAATAATATTAATCATTCATAGTCTATATATACATTAGAAAGATATAGTGTATATGATGAAACTGTAAGTAGTGGAAGGACATTATCTCCAGTTATTGAAACAGTGACTTATAAAAACCAGAGTTAAATAAGTAAAGGTACGATACGAGTAAAAGATATATACCTAAAGATTTTGGCAGCAGGATTTTGACAAATTCATTGTGGTCCCCTACATGCAGGATGCTATATATGCTTGTGTTCATCAGCTCTTCTTGGTTGTACCTCAGGTACTGTGTCACATTCTCAGAAACAAACACAACATTACCTTCTGGGTTCACTACGAAGAAGAACCCATCTAGGGCCTATAGGGGGAAATAAGAAAAGCAGAGAGAGAAACACAATACCAAACAATCAGATTAACAAGTTACACAGAAAATACATAGTCCATTCAGAAGACATAGCTGAATCTTTCCATATCAACCCCAGTTCTTATATTATTGTTTGTAATAGCAGTGTAAACATTTCAGATTGAGCATCTAATCTTACTTACATCAAACTACTGTAAAAGCACAGAAAGGTGCACACCTTGCAAAATAATAAAACCCACACATGGAAACAAACCAAATTCCCCACCCTGGAAAAAACAAATATAAATAATGGAAGAGGTTGCTATCTGTCTGTGTATGGAGTAAGAAACCTGGACCAGAAGATGGTTCTGCTTACAGCCTGTTCACTCCTTATGCAGTACAGGAAGACTGATCTCAGGAAAACATCACAGGACATGGTGTCACAAGGCAAGGAAAACACTGGCAGAAAGAACAGACTCTTCCCATGCCCAGCAGTGCATCTTCATTGAGAAGAGGTCTCTTGCACCCAGAAATGCAAGGGGTTAAAAGCAGAGAAGGGAAAAGGGAGCTGAGAGCAGGCAGTGAGGACAGGGGAGTTTTAGTCTCTACTGCCAGGACTGTATTGATTTTTTTTTAAATTTGACACCAGTTTAAATCAGTCCACACATGATCCAGGCAACAGGAATCAGACTTTCACCTCTTTAACTCAGCTTCATGGTTTTCCAAAGGACTTAAAGTTTCTGTGAGGAAGTGTCTACATTAGTATTTTCTGCTGATTGGTTTCCTCCCTTATCTCTTGTGACAGTGACAACCTAGCTGCAGCATTCTTTCCAAGAGATCTGCTCTATATTATCTGAAGCCTGAGCTAAATACTACACACTCCTACCCAATAAGGCTAAAGTAAAAATTTGAGTATTGGTAACAAATTCTCATGCAAGCTTTAAGAAGCAAGCATGACTGTGAATGTGCCAGAATACATCCCTCTAATTTTATGTCATATGAGCAGATCAAGTGAGATACATTTAAACCTAAAGCACCAAAGCATTCAATTAACAACGACAGACTTCTGCAGCTTTGCCTGATTTATTCACCTCTCTAAGGATTGGCAGGAAATCTCCAGAAGAATTGTTAGTTATTGTATCTCCAGGGACAGAAAGAAATCAGAAAAGCAGGCAACCTATGATTCATTATGGGTCAAAACCAAGTGGATCCATACTAAACCTGAACACAGCTCACTGCAAAACAGCCTAACAAGGAGGAGCTCCCATAGAAGCATATATAGGCATGTGGCATTTCTGATATGATCAAACTCGTATACTGTACAAGTTGTGTGTTGGTCTTAGCAGGCACTTCTCAAGTCCCCTGGTTAAAGAGATGTTAAAAACATGGTACTCTACTGAGCAGTTAGCAAATCCAGACAGTAAAAGAGAGGGCTAAGGATGGATTTTACTTCTGTCTTCAGACACCTAGCAGAAGGCTAAAGAGAAGACAGAGCTGCCCAGAAAGGCTGTGAAACCACCTTCCCCATAGATATTCAAACCTTGGCTGTACTCGGATCTGGGCCACCTGCTGTACTCAGATCAGCTTGCAGTGGGAGGTAGAAATACACAAGCTTCAGAGGTTCTTCCCAAACTGTTAGATAATGATTGTGCTACAGGGCAGGGACAGTGAAAGCACAGTGCTCAAGCTGAGCAGCTGAGACAATGGTTGACACTTTCTTTGTTCTATTTTTATATTACATCATAACAAAACCCACAAATACATATACAAATGTATACTTTTCCTGACTGCCTCTAAATTAAGATAAACTAGGTCCTTTTTCCTCCTGTTGTCACAAATTCCAATTTCTGACTTTGCCTTTTATCATGGTCTTCTTTTTTCTGATAATTCTTGGTTTCTCCTGCCAATTTACTTTTCTTGGAGAACTCCCTCCTTTCTATCTACTTTCGTAACATTCATTACATTTACCTGCTGAATAGTATTTATTTTAACTAATAATGATTTACAAATTAATTAATAAATTTCTGTTCTAATATAATTTTCAATCAGCATCTCTGCATGGATTAGGGTCTTAGACTGCATTTCACCAACATTTGAAGTCAATGTAAGCAAGACCTCTTCGATATAGTCCTTTCTATATCATGACAGGGCACTGTACTGTGTGAGGACATGAACAGCTGGACCAGAGAACTGAGCTGGCTGAAAACTAATTAAAGAGAAAAAATGTTGCTCACTACATCAGTCCCCTGAACTAGCCCACCATGGAACCACCTGGTGTTTAGAGCTGGAAGAAGAGTGTGGGTTTGGCTGAACCGTTCTGCTTGGCAGCTGTCCATAAATCAATTCGAAGGGATTGCAAAACCAAAGCCATCACGGATGTTTACTGGAGTTCTAAGGAGAAAACTTTCAGAGGTGGAGATGGCAAGCAAGAGATTTTCAGAGTTACTGGCATTCCCACAATAATCTTCAGTTCCCTACTGTTCCCTAGTATGGCACCTTCTTTGGCAAGGAAATGCCCTGTGCTGTTTCCTCACATCTGCTTGGGTTGACCACAGAAATGGACTAGTGTGCCTAGAGTAACAAAGGGCCTTATATTTCAGTCTCTCATTTCTTTCTATTCTATTAATAAAATAATCTTGTAGGTAAGCAGCAGCAGGCTTTTGAGCAAGTGCACTAAGCCACTTAAATATTTTAGAAGCTTTCACTTTTGCAATAATTTCTTAATTCTCTGTCCAGATGTAAGCCACCAATCAACAATCTTTATTCAGAGGTATTGGGACAATGGGTGAACAAATAATGGACATGATGGAAGAGAAACCAAGAAAACAAATATTATTTAGATGATATATTGGAATGGAAAATACATTTGTGTTCTTTGAGGCGTTGTCAGCTCTCTCTTGACTATTTTTTCACACTTTCATTCTATCTACTTTACGCTTTAACAAAGAAATATGTTAAAATATTCTTCAGAGGCAGCTGCCTGATGAATTTTACTCACTTTCTTCAGCTGGAAACACTCATTATTTTGAGAATTCTTCAGTTTTATTCTTTAATAAAAACAGACAATTATATTTCTAAACTAAATCAACTAATAAACTGCTCATCAGCATAGCTATTTTTATTATTATTTGGCAGTGAAAAAGGGTAGGTTTTTTGAAGAGATTGTGTAAAGGGGTTCTGTAAAGATGAAATAAATTAACTGCATTTCCTTAAGGCGATAAAGACAGAAAGAAAGTATCTGTAGTCTCTTCATAGCAAATGTACAACAACTTTCAGTCCTTTTAAAGTTCCTTGGTGCAAAAGGACCATGGTTCATTAATTGAGTTGCACAGTCTTTCATTGTTAATGTTCAGTGTTTTCAATGCAAAGAAAAACTAAATTAAATGGAATAGCAAAATAGAGAGGCAATTTGATATGTCATATTTGCTGTAATAGCAAATCATGCACGATAAGTTAGGAAAAATAGTCTTATTCTTATTCTCCCCCTTTGATTAAAACAGGTCCTTAAAATTAAATGAACAGAAAATCTAAAGATAAATTTTAACATAGCAATTTAAGAGATGAATGTTTAACCTTGTTTAACAGCAACACCAACATTTAATTCAGTATGTATAATAAATATTAAACTAAATCAATTAATTTTTAGCCCCACTCTTTAAAGGACAATGTTTTCATTCCAACCTGTCTAATCTTCCTTATGTTTGGTACTGTGAATTTGGAGCCTTTATTTCATATTCAGTACAGAAAACTATGTCTTCATTAAAAAAATTATGAAAAATAATGCAAATACTTAAAACTGTTAAAAATGCATTTAGAAATTACAGAATAATTATGCTTCTGCCAAAGCTGATCCCTTTAGCTTGATTCAAAGTTTGTTTTATGTTATCTAACATTTATTCTTCCTCACAGATACAGTCCACAGCAAGAACAGGAATAAACAGCTTGCAAGTGAGCTTAAGCAGATAAAGCAGTAGTGACAAAGGACAGTAGCATATGACATTAGGATCCCAGACAACATACCTACCCAGCATTACTTCCTACACATTTGGAAGCTAGGTTTTAACCATGCAGCCCTTTGGAGTATCAAAATAACAGCTAAAATCAGACAGAAATATGAACTGAACTGAAATACACATTCTGAAAAGCTCTCTAGAATTACTTTCATATTCTAGAGGGGAGAGTCCTGCTGTAAGTGCTGAAATGACAAAATATTAAAACAGTATAGCGATGGCATGCAATTTCAGAGGAAGCATTATTCACTTGTATATTACCGTAAATATAAGTCAGTGTTTAGGTACAACAGGTCTTCCACAGCTGTCTTGGTTTAAAACAAATAAAACATGCACATGCAAACACCTGAGACTTGCTACCAGCTCAAGCCTCTCAAGCTATCTGTATTCCAAAGAAGCAGAACTATTTCCTTCTCTGACTCTCCCTACCTCAAGTTAAAGACAGTTTCATCACTGAATGCAATAGAAATGTGCTGCCCACTCTTAAAGGACATAATCCCAAGTAGCCAGGATGGCTTGCCTCTCTTGACCGTCCCTTTATGGTGACCTCTGACTACATCTTTTAATTTCATTCATCCTAGGAGGCACAGAACTACCTTAAATAAAGGAATTTTGTGCTCTTTACCTCAAGCATCATTGGTCCAAGTGCATCCTTGTCGATGACACTCTGGCCCGTAGATGATACATCCGCTTTTTGCACTTCATCTTCATTAGCTGCTGCTGCTTTTTCTGCAGTAAAGAAAACTATGTCTTAAATGACAGAGCAGTGATCTCTCAGTGACACACCAGGAGCCCACAGAGTATTGAGAACAAATATGAAACGGTTACACTGCAACATTTCTGAAAACGAGATTAAACAGATTAAATAGTCTCCCATAATGATTCAACGGAAACGTAACTAGCCTATTTGCTTCTCAGTTTTCAGGTTTTATGACACAAATGAAATAATTTCTGCTTTTTCTCTGCTAGACATTTTACTGAACTACAAAACCTGAGCAAAGGGCTCCTTATATGAAGGTGCAATGAGCAGAAGCCACGATCAAGATGTATTAAAAGACTAATCTAAAAGAGCATGCAGCACTTACAGCTGCAAAACTTTTCCATGATTGCTATATTTAGAAAGAAAAACATAAGTCCTCAATCTACTGTTTCAGTACTGAGAAACAGCGGCCTCAGTTCTGTTCCCATGCCTCCACCCACGTTCTTACTATCACACAATTTTCATACTGCCTTATTTACCAATATGTTATTAGAACTACATACAATTTCAGGTGCTGTGTTTAAAAATCACAGGCAAGAAAAGAATGATTTAAGGTTTCTGGAATATAATACCAGAAATTACAGTGTGTTATATACAGCATCACAGATCACACCCAACTCCAAATGTGAGGGATAGCCACAGAACTTCCAAATCTACTGGATTTATAATTCCTATCAAGTCACAGACTGTATTAATTTTTCTACTCCAAGAATGATACCGGTGTTTAAGGGTGAGGTAATGGAAGCAATAAAAACACTATACAAAATACATATTCGCATACATATTGTACATTGCAAATTAATGAAATTAGTAACTATTTTTATACCCAAAACATTTTTAATAATTTTGCAAGCAGCAGTTATGTAAAAGCTAGGACCACCCTGTAATCTAGAATATTAAAAATAAAGATTTCTTATTTTCAGTATGATGTAATAGATTATTTTAATGAACACAAAAGCACACAGAAATTACAACAAGAATTTATTCTTTCTATAACAACAAACCAGAAGAAGATTCATTGTAGGAATTACGCAAAGTACCATGTGTGGCTGGTACAGAGGGCCTCTGGAAAATCACCTTTGGTGAAAATTAAAGTATCAGTCACAGAAATTGAAATGTATCCAAATGTACAGTATTTTCTACTATCTGCAGATAGGCAGTCAAAGTTCCTCTGAACTTTCCTTGGCATAGGTTATACGGTCAGTGTGAATATAGGCTGCTTAGACGTACAGCAAAGCAACTGCCCCCGAGAACCCCTGGGTATTCTCCTGTCAGAAATCACCTACTGGCAATAAGGCTTTGGTCACTTGAGTTGTCTCACTTGGGCTGCTTTCTATGGTTTCTTGTGTTCATGAAGAGTCACAAAAATCTTAGCTGTCTTCATAGGGTGTGTTCGTACACCATATAACACTATCATAAATAGTGACAAAACAAAATTGCTCTGAAAATGGATTGTTGCAACTAATGGACTAGTTTTAAGTCACTCTTATTAGCATAATCTGATAGAAAGAAACACACTAGAAATAACTACTAATATTTCCTCTACCACTTAAACTCATCAGGATACGAAATTAGTACCTCTGGTTTAATCTAGGGACTACAGTGAGATTTTACGCATGCGCGCACACACACACACACACACATGTATTTCCTTACCTTCTTTCCTTTGGCAAAAAGCAGAAATTAGGTGCAACAGAAAAACAATTGAACAATCCTTCCCATACTACAACACAGCAGAGTTGGCACCATATGATAATACAAAACTGAAAACATGTTCTAAAAATTCTAAAAGAATTCTAAAAATAGAGTTGAGCTTTTAATAAAGTCAGTGATGGTATCTGTTTCCCATCTGTTCCTGGTAGCATAAAGTGATCTCTGGTTTCACACTGCAAAATATTATAATGGATAGGGATAGCAGCTTCCTGTTCTCATCCCCCCACTGCTTCAGCCATTGAAACCACGTCTATGGGAGGACACGGGATTATTCTCTATATGCCAGAGATGGAGGGGCTGCTGAGATGGTCCAGCAATGCTGTGCAAGCTACATGCTGTTTCCTTGTGTCACCAGTTTACAGAGACAACTTTTACTGATCGTTTTTCACATAACAGAAAATGTTTGCTGGAAGTTTTTTCACTCTTACAACCATGGAGTTCATACAAACCACCAATAACATCTATAAAAACAATTGTTTTTATGCACACAGGTGAGGTTTTATACCAAGGAAAAAGAGAACACTTTTAATTACTATAATGGTAACGAACACAGAAGCTGACATACCAGGTCACACCAAGGATCTCTCAAACTTCAAATCCAGTTTCTGACAGCGACTGCTTTCCTCTTTACTTCCCCATTTTGACTCTTTGACCCCTGACTGCTTCTGTTTCATCACCAGCTGTCCCTCACAACCATTTGACCTCTCCATTTTCTTTTCCCTTTGATACTTTTTTCCTAAGAAGGCCCAATACCTTTGTGGGAATCAATAAACACAGTACTAGCTAGAGGAATAAGTGTAATGAATGGAGAAAATATGAAGATGCTATTCAGACACATGTGAACTACCCATCTCTCCCAAAGATGGTGACAACATACACTACACTACTCATGACATAAGGCTAGACATTCTGAAAAGCATTGTAAATCACAAGTGCACCAAAACTATGGACTTCATAATTGGATCTGTAACTTAATTGTATAAGAATTCAAGTAGCTGGGAGAGCTTAGAACAGGTTACACATTCAGGCCACAAGCCACAATTTTTTAAGTGGGATGGTATAGGAAACCACAGCTTCAGACAGCCTCTGAGTAGGACCAGCTGTAACTTAGGTCATTGTTATAAACTGCAGCTACTGATAATATTAACTTCACAATAAACTGTCCATTTTTGACTGAACTACAAAGCCCATCATGAAAACTCTATCAGCACATATAGGAAAAGTAAGTACAAATCATGTCAGCAGTTTTGTCTGGACAGCCAATCATGGGGAATGTCTTGAAAAGCAAATCTTTCCTTCAGTGATACAGCACGTGGCTAATTAACAACAAAAATCTGTTGCAGGGATGTTGGAAAAAAACAGTGACTGATACACAAATTTCTAATGCTGACAACACTCATGAATTATCACAAGCCAGTATTTTTCGTTTTTCTTAACAGTTACACCTTCTGATGTTAAGCAACGGTGTAAAAATGTAAAATTTACTTTCCCTTTTTTTACTTCTCCTATCTTTTCTACGTTCACTAGGGGCCCTACAAACAAAGCAAAAACACAGAATTTATAATTTCTACACTAGATTAATGATTTTTGAACATTAGTGGTTAGGAAAATATATGTAGAGGGCCAACATTGCAAAGCCTCTCAGAAGCCTTTTTTCCTGCCCCATGGGAATTACTGGTATTACCCTGTGACTAACCACAGCCTCTAGATTTTTCCACTGCAGCCACTCTCATGGCGAGCAGGAGCCGGTTCCCTGATCTCACACCTCCCAGTGATGCTGCCTCCCCGAACAGCGATGCCCCTGTTCATATGTCAGCAGTGTTCCCAGGCATCCTATGGGCACAGAGGCCAGAGCAGAGCTCTAGTGTGGAAAGAGAAATACAGATTTGTGCCAGGAGAGGAAGTGAGCTGGGTGGAAAGGGGCTTCCCATGGCTTCATCTCCACACAGGGAATTCTCCACTGGAGGAGGAGTGTTAAATTAGAAACCAGTCCCACCCCTATGCATATGGCTATCAGTGATCAAGAATATTTTATCTAAATTATAGTGGAATAAACGCTACACACATGAAATAATTACTATCTCTGCTCAATTAAGACTTTAGCCTAGAGAGAGAAAAAAATTTAAATATAACACAAATACCCCTGAGAGAGATACTACAAAGAATATATACAACCAATTATGTAGTGTTCTAGTGATGTGCCTAATTTAGTTTTTAAATTGTGGGTATGTTTACAATTGTATAAGCAGTAATATTCTAAAATACATATTAATATTTTCAATTGAACATCTTCCTAGTGATCAGAGCTGTATTTACTTTTCTACATTTAACACACACAACAAAGAAGCTAAAAAAACCCAAACCCTCAAAAATAGTTTCTGACAAATTTATGAGTGGAAAAGCCTCAAGCTTTATTTGAAGCTCATTTCAGATTCTGTGAAAGCAAACCTTTGTGAACTCACATTAGTTTAACAGAAATTCATAAGTAAGAGAAAGAGAAGCCAAAAGCAATAGCTTGAGCTCTGCTGCTACACTTTAACCTAGGAAGCCTTCCTGGTTTTCCATCCTCCCAACTCAAGCTATGTTGGTTCACTCTGGATTTCTGACAGCAGACTCAAAAGTGCTACTGACAGGCAGCACCTTCCCTTGGTTGCATTTTAAACTCTACTTTCCTACCTGTGGGCAGGCAGGACCAGCTGAACCACCCAAAAGGCTCTCTTCGTCTGTATTCAAGCCCTGCTCCAACTTCCTTAAGTAAACCTACTACTGAAATATTTCCCCCTTGATGCTCTCTGCAAAACCAAAATGCATTTTTGAACTAAAGAACAAAACTGTAGCCTCTGCAGGAATGGGGAAGAATAATGTGAAAGAGAAAATTTGCATCAACACACATTTAGTCTATTTTTCATAGAAGAAACTTTTAAGGTTCTTCACAGAACAAGAACAGCAAAAAGAGCTGCTGGTGAAATCCTCAGCAGGGCAGAACCAATACTCTAGAAACTGACAAAGAGATCAAGCAAAAAAGCCCCTATAACAGGTAAAATCAAATTTATTATCCAATACTATTTAAAACAAGTTTTCACAGACAGCCTACATATAATTCCAGCTCTTCATAATTTTCTGAAATTGCTGTTGAAATGTCACACCCATCTCAAATCACATACCCTCATTTGTATTATAGGTAAAAAAGTAAGCAAAGAGTTTTATTACAAGGGATACTAGAAAGCTCAACTCTGCACATTCAAAAAAAATCATATGAATCAAGATCCTTGTAACAGTAATAGCAACATCACGTGAAAGGGAACATAAATGCTATACAAAGTTTAAACACAATTAAATTTTACACTGAACTCTCTTGAAAACAACTTATCTTCATTTGTGTATGCACTAATCAATTAGTTTTGTCTCTCCTCATTCATATTTGTAAGTTTGCCCTGTGTGATCCTTCTAAATTGCTGTGCAAAAAATAAAATTCAAACAATCAAGGAAACAGCAGAAGTATGTACCTGTCCAAAGATAACAGTAGTCACAGTATTAAAAACTAATGCTAACATATAATGGAAAGTATATCTAGCAAAAGGCTATATTTTAGCTGACCTTATGGTTTTGAATACTAGATTAAATAACATTTCAAACATTAGATGTAGTAACATCTACCTCTGACTATTGCTAAGTAATTATACTGACAGTGGTAGGGGACAGGAGGTTTTTAACATGAATAGTGCTGTATTATAAAGTGCCTTCAAATTTATCAATTGAACAAAAAATCCAGAGAATAATAAAGAAGGACAAAAAAATTAAAAAAGCCTGTATTTGGTAACGAGTAGTTTTGGACCACATGATGAAGCAAAGCAGTGAAGAACGTGTAAGTTATTTTGATGCTTGGTTAACCACAAAGAAAGCAGCTCTGCCTTCTAGCTGTGTATTTCAAAGCACTGCGATGCATGGCTCACATGGAACTTGATATCCACATGTACTTTCTTACCCAGTTCCCATTGACTCAACACAAGTTGCTTTTATTCCCTGAAAGCAGGTTATTTTTCAAAACACCAGTGCATAAGAAATAGAAACTATTTCAGCAATCAATTTTAAGACCAGCTTATCCCATCCCTGTGAATAAAGTTAGCTACTATTTTAGGGAAGTGATTATGTAGTGAGGTTGCTCTTTCATCACACAGCACACATCTGTCCAGAGCAAAGAAGCTATTAGACTCTTGGATACGTATTTTCCCCCAGAAACTACAGATCAAGTCTTATGGGAAAAAACTATGCAACATCTCAGGAAGGTTTTAGGAGGTAAAACAAGGGAGAATTACGCATCTGCACTGAACTAAAATTAGAAAAGCTGCCATATGGCTCTGTGAAGCCAGCAGCACGTTCTTATTCATTAGGAAGCATTCTGCTAACATAAAAACACAAGGCCTTCCTGTGCTCTCCAAATGTGTTTATCTTTTCAACATTAATGCATGATATATCATCAGGCTGCTGAAATCTCCTGCAGTGCATATTAAAAAAGCACAGCTGCACTTTTTCTCAGCACGTTTATTCACTGAGAGCTATCTAAGAGCTCAGTTTTGCCCACCTCCCTGACACACAGCCCTCTTGTCAGCCTGGCTCCCCTTTGGTTGGAAAGGGCTGCATTCGCTCTGCACGCTCTCCTTCCCAGCTCATCTCCCCATGCTCTGCTCAGCTCATCACACCCACATGGTTTATCTTCATATTTACTACTGCTGGTGAAAGCACACTTAAATGGTAAACGACCCCAGGGCTTAAGCTAAAAGCCCTTGGAAAGCTATAAGCTCAATTACTCGCTCAGAAGTAACAGCACTTATAACATCGGGATTTCTCTTTTCTAGGGTTTTCAACTTCTAACTGATGCAACAGCCCTCCCATCCCACACATACCTGCCACACCTTTCCACAGAAAAGAAGCACATCAGTAAGGCACTAGACCTACAAAAAACTTTGCATTCTCACAAAATATAGGGAAACTTTCCTGGAGCTCTTCAAGCTTTGAATGAAGTCTGCTCTTAGAAAATTCAGTAACAGTAGCCAGTGTATAAAATTTTCATGGACACTGAAAGTAAAACAAGCACTGAAAACCCCGTGATGGATTTAGAAACAGCAACAAATGGAAGTAATAATACCTAAAATTAATACCAGTTTCATGTCTCTTAATAATTTTCACATTTCGCCATCGTTCTTTTCTTGTAAAGTAAGCATTTTTCTCACTCAATACAACTTCTGTAAGAAGTACTGCCTGAGAAATAATTGCCCTCATCTCAGTTAAACTGGAACATGGACAAAAATCATGAAATTCAACTTACCAAGAACAATATTTAACTGCTGGAGAGAAAGAAGCTTATTATCTCTGAACATACTTTTTGCTAAATAGTTTAATAGGCATTTTACTTCCTTTCCTTGGTTTCTTCTCTTTCCTCCTCTCATTTTGCCTGTCTTTTCTGTCATCACATCTATGGTCTCTTTTTCTTCTCACTACCACAAAACTCAATGGTCTGCTTCTTGAAAGTGAGGAAGACAGTCAGCAGGAGTGGAAGTGCCCACTCCTTCCTCCCCTCGCCCCAGGAGCCAGTTGGCTCCAAGCCCTGTGAGCTGGGGTGTTGCAGTCCTGTGTTCCCAGCACACAGCCCCATCCAGAGCACCAAGGTGAAATCTCACCCCTCTACAAGTACCCTTAAAAAACTTCTCTGAAGATTTTTAACTCTTGGATTTAACAGTGACAGCTGAAAGTGATGTTACTTACAGAAACAGCATTTTTTCCAGAAATCTGAACCTACTATTCTCAGATTTACCTATTTCATGCAGTGGCAGAGATCATTCACACCTGAGATTACTTCAAAAGGTCACTAGTTTCTGGTAAATTAAAGAGTGGGGACTGATGCAAAACAGAATCACAATCCTCTTGCTGCTGCTACTTAAGCGAAGAATAAAGTGTCCTACCTGGGACTCCAAATCCTCAGTGGTTTGATCCATCCTCAGTACAAAATAAAAATATGAAACAACACAGCAATTAAAATAATTTCCTTGCTGATATTATTTCTAGTATTTTTATTTATCAGTAAAGACACAGAAGGACAACTGTTAATACTACCCTTTAAGTGAAATTTAAACTAAGGCTAAAAGGAACCCTGGATCCAGAAACTGTTTCTTACTCTGTGTCTCACTTTCAACTGTGAGGATACGTCAAATTACCACATTGTAAGAGGGAAGTTGTTTTCCATCTCTTGAACATGGAATTAAGCTTCCATCATGACCATCACCTGCTGAAACCTTAGATATGCTGTGACATTAACCCTTTCTACCAAGTTTTTAAAAAAGTGGAAAAAAGTATATCTGGGTAGAATTTTACTCCTGCTGAATTTTTAGACAGGTCTTAGATTACTAAAATATTTAAGAATGTTCAACATAGGTTTTTATAAGAAATGAAAGGATGTGCTTAACTTGCAAACTGAAAAATAAAATGTGCATGTATATATTCCTGTGTTGTAAAGCTATATTTTTCTCTTTTCTCCACAAAGACCACGAAGACTATCTTCCCAGTGTATACTGACTGATTAGAGATAGAGCATAAATAAATTAATCATCAAAGGTGCTGCCTCCCAGGAGACCTCCTTATCAAAAGGACAAAATCCAGGATGCTGCTGAGAATTTATAATTTTCAGAGGTTTAAAATGCCATTTTAAATGCTGAGATTTGGGATTCTTTTTTGCATTTACACTTCCCAAGAACGTCTAGTAACCAGTATAATCACAAATGTCTGATTGATTGTAGTGCAATTTAGAGTATTTAGTAAGTGCTTCAAATACAGTATTCAAACAGCAAAGGAGTTCAAATGGTAGATTAAGTACATTGGCTATCAGTGCTTTACCCCAAAATACCCTGAATTTAATGAGTCACTTATTATTCTATGCTAGAATCAGATAAGCAGATTCACATATATGTAGCTGTAGACACAAACACGTATCCATGAAGCAGTTTTGCATCTGTTGCTATTTAAATGATTTCAAAACACTCAAACTACTCAACTGTACATGATAACAAACACCACGCATCCCTCAGCACTGAGTTAAAATCTGTTACGTTTATATGGCTAACTTTCAAAAGAAAGAGCCAAGCTAACTGACCTCTGCACTGAAATACTAGATACAAATATTTGGCATCGCTCAGTTTAACAAAGTAATTATTTTCTTTGGTATGTACTGAATTAGAACAGAAAATTTTACTGTATTTTTTGGCATTTGCAATTTTATAAGTGTTACATATTTACTCAATGAGTAACCTCATCTTATTTTGATAATTCATCTCTCAAAACAGTATTAATATGAATGTCTAAATGGCAGGAGCCCAATGTTCCTTAACATTTTGGCTGAGATCATGTTTTCAAAGACAAGAACCATGGCAAGATCTGATAATTTTGTTCAAAATACAGCTCCATCATGGCCTCATAAAAAATATATTGCTTTTACAAATGTTAACTGCTCTCAAATTGGTTCTTTGACATGTAAAAACACAGGTAAGATTTTGAAAATAAAGTTAGAAGGGTTAACACTCTTTACACTAGAATCTGCAGATGTAATTGCCAAGCTAATTAAACTTACAGGTTTTCAAAACTTAGGCCAAAATAACACACTGGAAAGGAATACTAATCCAGTCAGACTCTGTTTCTTGAAGCCTTACTCTTAAGAACTCAACCAGCTGTTAAAAGAAAACAGATGACACCCTTTCTTCGAATGCCACATAGCCATGATTACAAAATATCTGTCTTATTTTAGGATGCTGATGATAAATCTTTGTGACACACCAGATCATTCACAACAACAGGCAAAGATCTTTTTGCTTTTATAAATTGCCACTGACAATTGCAAAAGTTTTCAAGAGACCTAATATTGTGCACCAAAAAGAAATATGATGGATCATGGACTCCTTATGAGCCCACAAAAAGAAGTTTCCATAATAAAGCATAGGACAAAATGGAGCACAGATAATTGAAGACAGCTAAGAAAGAACAGAAACGGGTTTAATTTAATGTGTCCATGCTAACATGGGTAACAGGGCTCCACTGCTTCTAATAGTCACACTATGGTAGATAAATCTTTTATGAAAAAGCTCTAAATCATTAAGGACAAGTAAACTTTTCTTCTATAATAGCCAAGTGTTCAGAAATAGAAGCTTGGACCCCTCTTTTCGCACCATCACAGGCCTTAGCCAAACTTATAAGTCAATTTAGAAACAGAAACATTGCTACTACTGCAAGGAAAGCAGAAGGAAAAGCAAAAGCCTCTTAAAAGAAACTGTTTACTTCTGCATGTTATTGAAAGGGATTTTTTTAATCCAAATCCTTTATGAAACTGTTTAAGATTAATTTCATATATTTCAACAGTGGTTACATTACTTCAGGTACATTATGAAAACAGTGTGGCTGCTGGAAGGATGGTAATGATTATTAACATACATTGTTTGAGATATTCTCTAAAATTAAAAGATCTTTTTTATTACCCTAGAGAATCTTTGCTTATCTTGTTGCTAGGATTTATATGCAGACAAAGTCACTTTTAACCTCAATTGCATTAATTTGTTCTGTCACAGGTTAATTAGCAGACATTTTAAAATGCCTGCTAATAGAACTGATAGGTACAAGTAGTCTTCCTTCAACAGACCAAACCATACTTAAAACATAATCAGGTGTTGCCATTTCTGTTTCTCTAATTCAGATTCATCAAGCAGGGATCAGCACCCAGTCCTAAATAAGTCAGTATAATCCATAAACAGAAAAATTATTAAACACTAATAGTCTTGTTCCCTCTATGTTCTTCCTGAGCTTTATCAGTTTTCTTCTGAGACGAAACTTTCAGCTGTCTTAACAGTTCCCTTAGCCGTGGGCAACTAGCATCTCAATGGAAAGGATGCTCCATGTTGTGTCAGTGGGTGCTGCTGCAGGCACCTCTGTAGCCTTGCTGCTTTTCCCCAGCACCAAACTCCTGACATGGCACAGGCTGGGAGTGAAGGGCCCCCATTTGGCACCTGGCACACTGAGTATGCTGAACAAATGTGGCTTTAACCAGGAAATGCTGAAGATGATGGTCTGCCTCCAGCTATGTTCCTCCTTGGCGCACAGGCTTGTAATGCGGGCCTGCAGCCAAGTCTGGGCATCAGATCAAAAGTGATAATCCAGAAAATTTTCCTCCAGACTGCAATTTATTTATTTGCTTGCAAAAAGGAGCATGGGTGCCCTTGTTCCTCACTTCACCCATTAGAGAACCAACAGAGAGAGAGACCTTTCAAATAAGTTGTTATTTCCACAGTATTACAGGTCCACCTGAGCCTAAACATTTAGGAATACTGGGTCTTGAGCTAAGTTTCTAAGTTCTAAGTCATTTGTAGACCTGGGCCAAAGTCCTTATTAAACAAATTAACCAGAACCCCTCCTTACAAAACAACAGAAGAAACCGTAGCCCCTCCCCTGGAAAGGGTTTAAGCTGTTGAGATAAAGGACACATGCTCCTTGTCTGAGCTTCAAAGAAAAGAATGAATGGCAATGCCCATGACCACCACAGAGCTCAGGGAAAGGCAGAGTATTCTTGCACCGTAACTCACAATGACCCTGGGAAAGCTAATATACTCCCTCATTTATATTTAGGTTGGTTTCTCTGTCTGTATTGCTGATATAAAAAGGGAGGGAAAAAGCTTACTGGGCATCTTTACATTTTAGATTGCCAACTGCAAACACATAATTATAATTTTGAACTTTACAATGGCTTGACAAATCTGTATTGCAATGTTCACTTAAAATCAGCACCCCTAGCAACTAAACAGATGGTGGCTCAACTTTCAAGCTCAATAGTAATCACAGTAATCCTTGATATTCAGCAGCACAACACTCAACAAGTCATTAATAAGTTTTGTCACATTCCCTAAGCCATTTCATAATTTCTTACTGCAGCAACTAAGAGTAAAAACAGTATAAGAGAGACAATAGTGAATGGAATAAAATTGTTACAGTTATGATGTTACTGGTCCTAAAATTATAACTAAAGCCAGACCACAGGCAAGAGACAACATAACTGGGGAAGAAGTGAAAAACAAACCACAGGACAATTATTGAAAAGAAGAGAAAACAGCAAAGGCTTAAAAATAAGGCCCTTCAAAAAAAGGGGGAAAATATAGAAATACAAAGAAAATCCATTCTACATAAAAAACCACTTTTGACAATTAATGACAGGTAGCATTGCACTCAGAAAAGTTAAGGGGGATACACAGAAATAACTGAAGATAGTCAAAAAACCTCAAACATCTAAACAATTCCGCCAACCCAAGATGGTGAAAGGTTATGTACAAAAGAAGCAAGACAGGAAGAATTTTATATTATTGGCACAAAATACCTTAATATTTTTTCACTAAAAACAAAAACAAACACACCAAGAAAAATCTAAATGAGGGTTCCTCTGAGTTTTCCAATCTATATTTAAAAATGATAACCTTGATATCTCTTCCTCTTTTTTTTTTTAAATTTCCAAGTGAATGAAATGTTATATTTAAACACACTTCCTTTTCAATGCTGAACATAGGCCTAGACCTAATCTGACATAGAATACTTGTTTCAGGAAGACATCTCCCCCAGAAGGATCATGGGAATCACAGGCCGTTCCAAATCTTTCTAGGAAAGAGTGCCTCAGGAGAAAAAGTACCAGTAAAAGGCTAGTGCTCTTCATGCTCACATACCTTACGATGACATGGGACAATTCTGCCTGCCTGGTTTCACTGACTCCTGCATCATGACAAGAACCTCAAAAACTGACTGTTTTGATGAACATTGAAATCTCTCTGGGAGGGCTGACAGAATCTACCAACTTCTTCATTAAGTTGCTCCAAATTTCAGTTAACTAACAATCTCACCTTATGTGTAAGTTGGCTTTGGTCACAAATTCCAGCTGTTGGGCTGTATCCTGCTTCTGTGTGCTACAGTCCTCAGTGGCAGGCAAACTGCATAGCTCCATTTTGTTTTGTGCCAGTAAGCAAAGCAAGGTGCAGGGCCTTTCTGCTCTGAGATGACTAGGGCCTCGGTAAAGAGAGATACCACACTGCTGCTTTGTCCAAAGGGGCATGTGGATACCATTTTAGATAAATGGCAATACCTGGAGCATCTCCCGTTACAGAGTATCTACTTTATGGATTTATGGTTTGTGGAGTTATCTACTCAGCAGAACTAAAACTTATACACTTTTCTGTCTCCACCTTCTGGCATTTGCTCTGATCTTGTGCAAACTAAAGACAGGAAGAAGCAGAGTATGTTCATGTTTAAATGTGTAGTGCACACGCTGGAGTACCCCTTGTCTTGTAAAATAAATAGAGGTGTGCCAACAGACTATAACAATGAAAGGAAACAGAAGGAATATATGTCTTGGATCTCTAGCCATCTTTCTGAGGACATTCACTACAAGCTCAGCAAAGTTCAAGACAGAGAAAGCAACTGATCATGTGACACATCATCCCTCAATCCTCAGTCTTTTTTTTTCCCCTCAATTGTCCACTGTGGGTTTTCATATAAGAAACAGAAAGCTGAAGTAGTAATTGTTTTTCATATCCTTGGTGATTTCACATTCAAGACCCCCTATTTCTAACTAACCGTCCATACACAAAATCTTCTACAATAACAAAATGCATGACCTAGAATAGATGCAATTATCTTGGTTTTAGTTTGAACACTGAGGAGCCTTTGATCAATACCTCCTCAGTGTGCTGTGAATCCACAGGTTTCCAGGATTCAAATGTAGTATGAAAGGCATTGCATCCTATTGTGAGTAATTATTATATTATTGCTTTTCAGGCTTCAGTCTTTAAAAGGATAAGATAAAAGCTGTGTAACAAAAGCTAGATTTCTTATAACAGATGATCTTTTCTTTTCAGATGATCTGAAGTATCATCACTACTCTCAGTGAATTAATTTGCTATTCCAGAAATTAAGCTCCAGAGAGGGAGCCAAGGTAACATGAATTCTTCTCCTTCATTTACTTGCTTTACATGATGCTGAGATTAGTACATGGTATTCACTAATCTAAAGCACACAGCAAGATCTGGTGTTCTCCAGCTACCACTTTTTAGATGCAAACCTTCCATTTACAAGAGACTACAGACACAATCATTAAGACTGGAAACAGAAGGCTCTAATCCTCCTTTAACACCTAAGCTCAGTATTTATTTTTTAGCACCTAAACTCAGTATTTGTTACTGACCAGATACCTCTAAAGACAGAGCAGCTGGTAAGAAACACTTGACTCAGAAACTTTGTTCATATTGAAGAGGGCTGGATATCAGTTTATATTTCTGTATTTTATTTTCCCCTCAAATTAAAATGCTAAATGAATTTATTATGTTTACAGTTCACAAGAGATTACATGATAAACTGCAAAAACAAACAAATTTTTGAAGTTTAAAGTGTTCAGTGACAATTTAAATGAAGTCTGAGAACAATACACTTATCTAAAAGGAGGCAGCCTCCAAAATCCCAATTTTCAGGAAGAGATGTCTCCATCTCTTTAATGTAAGACTTTTTTATACTCCCAGGAGTATCTAGACCATTATATGATCATTACAAATGAAAGTAACTAATGCAAATTTTGTATGAAAATATTCCTGGAAAAAATAAAAAGGAAACACTCAACACATATGCCACAAAGCAGGTTAAATATAGGAGAAACAGCTCCTTTATAGCATTTTCCAGCATCTGTATTAGAAATTGCAGCCTCTTACAGTGCAATCATCTTTGCAGGTACAAAATATAAAGCAACCAACCAAACTCTGCCAGTTTGAATTGTTTTTTTCTCTTGGTCATTTAGAAGTTATGAAAGAAAACAAAATAACGGTCAAAGAAAAGCAAAATACAAGTAGGATGCAAAACAAACAAAAAAGTTTTCCTGTAACACCTGCCAATAATGACTATTGCTACCTGAAAAAGGCCACTATCTTAACAGTGAAGAGTAAACATTTAGTTTCTCTTCAACTTTGAGCCTTAATGTGGAGTCAAAGCTTAGATGCCCAGTCTAAATCTTCAAGCAGATTGTCTCTAGAATGGAAGCCATCCATCACTGACAAAGTTCAAGCCCACGGACAAGAGACATGTGTTGTTAAGTGACAGCCATCACCCAACACCCTGAAACACCCAACAATGCCAAGACAGCTGTGGGCATTAGCCCGTGGCTCAGTCATCACTGGCATATCTGGACCCCTGTAGGAGTGGGGCCCCAACATGGACCTGTGGAGAGACAGATCCTCTACTACTGGTCAACGCAAAAACACTGCTCAGGCTCACCAAACAACTGCACAAATGCTACTGTCAGGATAAGGGGGAAAATGGACACTCAGGGGCAGGAGGAGGGCGGGGATGGTGGAATCAGGGCTTTCCAACAGCTGCCTTAGTTTCCACAGGTTGGTTTGCAGCCTGCATATCAACACCTTTAGGACAATTCTATTACTGATCATACTCAAAATTGACATAAATCTCCTAAACAGATGAGGAATAAACAGTCTCATTAACTTTAGGGAATAAGGTTGTATTTATCCTAAAAGAGCAGATATTACTTCCCATTATTAGGAAAAAAAAATTACAGCAACCCACCAAATCTTAATAAGTGCATAGATTTTACACTGGTTTCACACTTCTGATCATCAGTTTGATGATTATTTTTGTCTGTTTTCTTGAAGCAAGAGAATCCCAGAATCCCAGACTGGTTTGGATTGGAAGGGAGCTTTAAAGATCACTTAGTCCACCCCTCCTGCCATAGGCAGGGACATATTTTCACTAGATCAGGTTGCTCAAAGGCCTATTCAACCTGGCCTGGAACACTTCAGGGATGGTATATCCACAGCTTCTCTGGGCAACCTGCTCCACTGCCTCACTAACCATCATTGTAAAAAATTTCTTCCTTGTGTCCAGTCTAAATCTACCCTCTTTCAGTTTAAAATCACTGCCCCCTGTCCTGGCACCACAGGTCTCAGCAAAAAGTTCCTCTCTGTCTTTCTTCCAAGTCCCCTTTATATATTGAAAGGCTCCAACAATGTCTCCCCAGAGCCTTCTCCCCTCTAGTTTGAACAATCTCCCTACTTTCATAGTTTGAGCCCAGTGTGGACACAGCTGTATGTCATTAAGGTGTCTTCAACTACTTCTATCACAAGCAATATTAATGAAATTATAACACTGCTTCCACAGAAAAATATTAGTATAGTTAAAATGCCTTAACTTACATGTAGATAAAGTCTAAACCAACTATTCTGCACGATACACAACTACAATAAAATAAGCAAACCCCACAAAGTTTCCAACTTGATGGGTCTGCTGACTATTTTTCATCAGAGACAGAAAAGAAACTGATGGTCTGCATTATCTAAAACCAGTTTAAATTCTTCAGTGAATCTGTAGTTCTCTGGAGGCATGCAAATTGTAAAGTCAACATAAACTGTATATTTAGCCAAAAAGCTTTACCATGTACAGAGGAAGATGAAAGACACTTTCAGTGCATCACTCTCAGCTATAGGTAGGGTAGACAGCAAAGCAAATTCAGTCAGAGATTTTTTTTTTTTGTAAATGCTCTGCATAAATTCTTTGACTTCAGAGCACAAATTCCTCTGATATTTAATTTAATCTTACAATCCTATCAGGCTGAAAATACAGCACACACAAATAATGACAGCCATGCAGAATTCCTTTAAAAAAATAAAACTTGGCATAAAATTTAAATAGCCCATCTCAAATACGATTAATATAAAAATATAATTACAGTAACACTGACCCAGTAAAATATTTGCAAAACAAAAACCAACAAAAAAACCCCAAGTCTGCATATGCTCTCTTGTCTTAATATCTTGATTTGGTAAGATATTTATGCACATAATTTTAACCTTTAAGTAGCTCCACTGACTTAACAGGGATTACTCATCCGCTTAAAGTTAGGCAGTTGCTTAAATATCTTGTGAAATATGAATCTAAATTCAGATCTGATAAACTCAAAGTAGCAGCAGCCACAGCAACACCTCATTACAGCTTTAAGGCCATGCTGTTTTCCTTTAGCAAGCGATTTTACTTGCATACTGGCGCTGGAGGCAACAATAGACTATCTGCTGGAGTGACCCTGTGATTACATGGTACTGCTACAGGGAAGCAAAAACTGGTTTTGCTATCAAATGTGAAACCAGGAAAAGAAGACAAATATGATTAACAACAAGCCTTCTTTTAAAGTTCATACAGGTTCCACAGCTCTTGAATGTCTCTCTTCGTCAAGTACTTCTCCCAATACTATTTAGCTTTCACAGAGTGATTCATTCTGTCCAAGGTCTGTCTTTTAAGGCTATTCTGAAAACAAGATCTGTCAATTCAAAAGTATACATTAATAGCTAGACTGATATTAACCACCCTGATATCCCTTCTCTGAACTACTGAAAAGCTGATCTAGAGAATGCAAGACCTCTTCAGAAACTGGTGACACATGAAAACTGGACTCTGCAGGAAAATGGAAGTGACATAAAATCACATTTGAGGATACTTTATCACAGTAGGTTATATCCCACCATAAGTGAATCTAAATAAGACAGGTGGATGACATCTTAAAAAAAAAAAGGCTACAGAAAACAGAAAGGCATGGAGAATAGGAGAGGAATAAGAGATGGAGACCTGGAGTTTAATAAAAGGAACTTGGGGGACTTGAGAAAAAAAAGAAATACGTGCCTTGTACTTGATGTCAGGACACATTCTTCAGCACTCCAACTGAAGGGGTCAAAGGAGACTGCTTAGCTAGAGAAACTGCTGAAGAAGCTTAAGGTGATCTTCAGTATCCCCTGTACCTACTGCACTGCTGATATTCAGAGAAGAGGGTAAAAGCAAAACTAGATAATGAGGAAAAGGAAGTTTCAAAGCCTGAACCAGGAGATATTCAAAGAGCAGAATGCAAAAAATAGTCTCTGCTTTAAAATATGAGTTATTTACCTGCTGAGACAGGCTAGCATAAAAGAAGCTCTAAACTAAGGGCAAGGGTTTAAGTTTTATAACCTGATTTATACCCATAAGAAAAAAAGAAAACGGCAAAAGGGAGACAAAGCAATGAAAAAATAATAATGGAAAAACCCACAAACATAATGAGGGTAGTCAGGCAGGTGACAAGGAAAAGGACTACTGTTGGAATAAAATCAAATGAGATTGACATAGAATAGTTCCACTGAGTGTTAACTAAAGAAGAAGAAACTTCAGATTTCTTTGCTGTCAGAATTTTGTTGGCTTCTGATATGAGAAAACATTTTCAGCAGTACTTATATAACTGAAATTAGTGTCTTAAGTGCTGAAGTTTCTTCTTAAAATAAGGATCCTAAAATCAATCAGACACTATTTTATTAAGCATATTTCTTAAGGACAATCAAATGGCTTTATAGATCCTTGGCTGTCTGGCATATAGAAGAACGTTTATTCCCAGTGTTCTTTAGACCTGCCTAAAGCAAGTTTTTTTAAACTAAGCACGTGTAAATCAGAACTTACTGTGCTTGTACACATCTGTGTACATTATGAACACATCTGCAACATATATGACTATTACTACTTCAAAGTAACTTGAAATAGACTAAAAATAATGGAAGAGCTTACATTTTTATGACCATGTAACACAACCATAAAATCACCATTTCATATCACTTTTATGCTATAAATAAAGAGCTGAATTAATATTTTTCCAAAGCACTTGAAACACAAGTCTCAAATCCCCAGTAGAAATATCCACTTAAGATTTACATGAATATAACTTGTTTCATCTTCATGCTAAAATTGTAATTTTTTCATCTCCTCTGGACATTCACAAATCTCTATCTAATCAGTGTAAGATAATATGATAAAAGTCCGCAATAGAAAATTAAGCTTTTGTAAAGGAACTTGTCGTCATTTTCCCAAGTACTGAAAACATTACAAAACCCAGATTAAAACTGCATTCAATGGTTACATTTACCAAATATCTTTAATTCTTTTAATGAATTCAGCTTTACACGTATATTTATAACTTGGTTTCAAATTGTAATAAACTGAATCTCTAACATACCACAACTTAAGAATCTTTGACGTATATACTGTGAGAAATGATATAAAGATAACAAAAAAAGTATTGCAAATATATATTTGCATATAAAATAGATCAGGATAACATTATACTAAATTATAGAGTACTATTAAAGCAAAAAATCTATTATCTTTTTCAGCTACCAGCCCAGCAAGCTTGACATGGGAAACAAATATCAATCTGCATTTCTTTCTTCCTGGTTTTCATTGCTAGAACCTAGAGCAGTCTCGTTGTCAAATCTCAGTAGCAGCTATAAAACTTGTTGCTTTCAGTGGCTTTATAAGGTATTTACAACTGATTGTGCTTTTGTAAGTAATTAGACCTCCATGTACAATTCTATTTGTAGATGAAGAAGAAACTTTGTGAAGAATTTTTACAATATTTATTTAAAAAAAAAACCCAAACAAACTCTCTACTAAAACTTCTAAATAATAAAACAGTAAACTAAGTTTTCACTGTTTTAATCTAATTTGCCTTGGAAGATCTTAATTTGTCCATGTTAGTGCAGAATCACTCTAGAGTCTGAGGATGGTCATTTAGTGTTCTCCTACAGGTATTCTGTATAACACTAAAAATCAGCAAAACATCTTAACTGTAAGAAAATACCATTTTTAACCTGAGTCTCATGGCACTTTATGCAAGTATCGTATTATTTTAATGACTTTTGTTTTAAAAATAGGTAATACAAGTGTTTGACCATTGTAGAGGTCTTCTAAAGGGTCTTGGCGGTAGAAAAGCAATCAGAAAGATCTGGAACAACCTAAAAGTTAGTAATATAAATTATGAATACATATAAGTGCCGGATTCCTAATGTGAGGTGATAAACTACCTCTAAAACCTGAGAGAACAACAGTAATAGCGTCACTAGGTCTTCAACCTGCTTGCATTGCCTAATGTCAGGTTTTTTGTGGCACTCAAAAGTACTGTTCATGCGGTTTGGACACTTACTATGTCTGAGACATATTTGTTAATGAAATTCCTGTTCCAAAACAATATTGCATTTCAGAGTATGCTGTCATTTGAATTTTTCTTAAAAGTCTTTTAAATCTGCTTTTAGGTATGGATAGATACCAAACCTTTAATCAGTTTAAAGGACAAATTTTAAGTATTTTAACTTTGCATCTAGACCCTGGGATGCTATTAATGACCATGTTGAAGGTCTAAGTGTTTTGTAATGTCCCTCAGAGAGGCTTAAACACCCAAACAGTTACCAAAACCTGTAATTACTGCCAACTGAAGAACCTTGCACAAGAAATCAACATCATAAAGAGTAATTTAGTGTCTTTATAGCTCAAGAGTTGCAAGCTACTTGTTGAAATAAATTCATAGTGTTTTAGTCTGTCTTTAGAGCTGTATATCCAGTTGTTTTTGCAATAAAACTTTATGAGCTTTAAAAACTAAGTGCACATTCAGTTTTGGTACAATTCTGGCCCACAATGACTTCAACAACTTACATGTAACTTAGTCTGATGAGCATGAATATTTTATAACAGTATGAAAACTATTTTTATCATATTGGTCCTGAACAACAAAACCTCAGATTTGACAATTACGATTAGCTAGAGCCAGATTTCCAGACTAGATTTTCTAGAACTACTGACAGAACTACCAAGTGGACTAGCAGATTTTTCTTTGTGACCCCACTACCCAGGAAAGCACAATTTTTTTTTGTCCTTATCCCTTTTTCAGGTAAAGATAAGGAGTATGTGCCTTTTGGTACAAGATCCAGATAATAATTTAAAATGAATTTGAGAAAAGGATCAATAAAATAAAGGGAAAAGAATATCTCAAAAGCCAGCAAGGTGCAAAACGATGATGGACACTGTGCCAGATTAAGAAGTATATTTCTAATATGGGGCATGGCAACATCACTAGAATATCCACTTTAAAAATCATAGCAACCTAATAGGAATAAGAAGAGAACAAGCTGAGAGATAGAAACACTCTCTAAGATTAAACAGTTAGAGGCAGCTGACACAACCTGACACTTTCCGCTTAGCTTTGAATAGACCGATGTCTAAAACTACCCATCTACTTATAACCTTGTTTTAGAAATGAATATGTATGTATGCAACACGTATTCTCCACTGTTATACTACAGACATACAGCATGGCAAAGGAAGTACTTTCCCACAGAAATCACAGAATACTGAAAAAGTGAAAAATGATATGCACCTACTTTAAGGATTTCAATCTGCCCCAAACACCTGCAGTGCTATTCATGCCTGCCCAGACAGACCTGTGCCACAAAACCCCATGCCAAAAATTTAAAGTTTCTAAAAGATTTGGGTTTTCTCTTTGAATAGGAAATATATCAAAAGAAAAGAAATACAAAACTAATCTTCTAGACAAAAAACAGGAAGAAAACTGTCACGTTCCCTGGTTTACATTTATAACAGAACCCTATCTAGAGATTAGAATAGTTTCAAATCTATTGTAGTCGAGGATATGACGTCATCATTTAAAGGACGCAGATAATTTAGTCCACAATATCTATTCATACCAGCAAGAGAAAGCAAAATGGGGTATGCAGAATATGTGCATACCCACTCCCCTGGATTATGCCTCTTTTGCATGGATTCATCATCCATGTAAGAGTCTGCAAGTAGTCTCATTTTTTTTCCCCAAAGCCAGGTGCTAATTTAACTTTTGTGAAAGCACAAGTTATTTTAATTCCATTAGATGCACATATCAGACTGATCGATTTTTTCTCTCTCTAAGCAATTTTTGGTGAAGCTTATTCTAAAATATTGAATATGACACTTAACACACTCTGTTCACATGTCATTATGGTATTTTTCATTACTGATTAATGAAAAACATGGGAATCTGCTAAAGAAAAGCTGAAGAAACTATCAGGTTTGCCAAAAAGAAAATAACAATCAACACCAAATATTCAAAGTCAATTACCTTGTTCTTTTATCTGACGAATTTGCTTCACAGTTTCTTTCAAGATTGCACATTTGTCAGGTTTAAAGTTAAAGTTGTCAATATCATTAAAATTTGCAAAAATCAGCTCTGCAAGTTCTTCTATGTATTTATTCTCTTGCTCACGATTGCGTTTCTCAGTGCTTCTTTTAGGGCTGAAAGAGGAATTTACAAAAATGTCATCTTTAATGTCAATTTGCTTGCCTTCTGGCCAGCTCAAAGATGATTTCAAAAGGTTTGACAGTAGTTTAACAAAATCAGATACAGAACTGCCCCCTCCCCCTACAAAAATATAGCCTACAAGTTTTTCTCAAGCTGAAAGGTTTTCTCTGAAACAAGGAAAGGAGCA
Organism: Campylorhamphus procurvoides; assembly: GCA_013396655.1. NCBI lineage: Eukaryota > Metazoa > Chordata > Aves > Passeriformes > Dendrocolaptidae > Campylorhamphus > Campylorhamphus procurvoides. The sequence continues at coordinate 102,538 of WBMV01003394.1, read as the reverse complement.
TCAGAAAAGACATTACTTATTTTTTCCCAGCAGCCATGTTTTTGTTTCAAAAGAACCTTAGGATTTGAAACCCAAAAATGCAAGATTAAGGGGGGTAGTGAGGCGTGGGAGTCGGACTTGAACACTTACAAGTATCCCTCCCACATGGCACTGAGAATCCAAGGAGTATCATATAGCGACAGTGTACAAGAAAATAAAACAGCTTAAAAAGTTAAACCAAGCAAATCCATGCTTTCTAATTCCTTGTGAATTTATGACAGTCATAAAAAAAGATGATGAATGAGTGGTTATTCCTGAAACTTTATTTTTGTTGGTAACACAACTTCTGTAAAACTGAAAAATATTTTTCAACACCCTGATTATAACAAGAAGGTGGTAAAAAAAATCTCAGATTGCCAAACTGAGTAACTGAAGACTCCTTGCAGTGACTAGCCAAAAAAAGATTTTTACATATCTCCTAAATTGTCACCCGAATTCTGAATTTTGGCATAACACAGGATTCAAAATAAACAAACAAATAGTAATAAGAGAGAACAGTCCCCATCCCAAACTCTCAACAACAAAGAATTACTGCACTAAAGTAGTTTGGCACTGACTACTTTTTGCAATAATGTTGTTCGTAATTTTCTAACTGAAAAACATATGGAAATATTACATTTTTTTAACTCCTTCTCTCGCAACATTTTCAGAAGTCTAACCTGGGTCCAAGCTGATCAGGATCCTTGCGCTTTCTTGACTCTGCTCTGGATGGGTCAGAGGTATTTTCTCCCATCCCACTCATCTTGAACACATATCAGCAACTAAAAGGAAGAAAAAGCAAGAAAGGGTTATGGTGGAGAAAGTCTTGAATTCTCTTGTTTGTATTTCCAAGGTTCTCATTCCACACTCAACTCAGATGTCACTTGGCAAATCTGTCATTCGAAACAGAGTTGTTTGAAAGGTACCAATAAAAACACTGTGTTTATGACTCCATAGAATGCCACATAAAACTTCTTTGGAAGAAAATCTGTGGTGGGCAAGGCAAAGTGTTACCATCTCTTTGATTGTTACCAGTTATGTAAGAACAGGTAAGCATGTTTTGTGCCTGGATTGCTGAATTTTCATGGCAAATTTTCAAGGCCAAATGAGGAAAGAAAAAAGGAAAAGTCATAGTGCCACGCAACAAGAAAAACACAACAGAATTGAAATACATGAAATAAAACATGTGTCTCAGCCCAGCTACATTAAAATGTAGCACAACCAGCTTTAGTTAAAAATCAGAAGATAATGCTTGCACATGTACAAAATTGTACAAACAAAACATGTGTCGACACTAGAGACCACTGAGGAAGTGATAAATATATTGTACATATAATCTACCTCATAAGGAGAATAACTTGTCAAGCCACCATGTATTAGAACAGCACAACCTTATAATTTGTGCAATAAACAGCCTGTGAAAATCCTGCCCTGCTCCTGGCTGTCTGATGCCCTATGCACCACAGAAGCACAAGAACCTTGCTTGCCCCAGATTACACACTCCTCAGTAAGCACCAATATTCTGGAGGCAGAAATCACCATTGCAAAGGACAAGGGAGATGATGTAGTCAAAAACCTCATACAAGACAGGGCAGTCCCAGCTCACCGTTTGCCTAGTTGCTGCCAGTTTTGTAAGGATGATGGCAGAGAGATCTTGCCAGACATTTCAGAGAGCTCCAGTATTGTTCAGGATTAGCAGAAAAATATACATGAGGGCCATGAAGGAGGTGAGTGTGCCCAGGAGGTGATTCATATCATGCTAAAATAAGAGCTGGAGCCTGTAATTCTATGACCACTTCACACTGCCATAAAGCGGAAAGCAGGTATCAAAACAAGGGAGTTTATATCTCCTCCAAGACCTTCACTTCGATCATACCTGTTCCCTTCCCTCTGCTGGCCTGGTCAGCCATACACTCAACTTAATCTCTTTTTCTTTTTGACATTATTTTAAATTTAGCAGCCAGTCTGTGTGTTGGCAATCAGATGGTCACATTGAAAATCTTAAGATTTCCAAGTGAACTGACTGAGTGAAGATATTGCAGATATTGGCAGAACAAGTCCTGACTCTAAGGTCCAAGTAGTTCTGCAGGGATGCTGAGAAAGGCTACTCTTTGAAACCTGAGCAAGCAAATGAAGATTTGGAGCCATCTCAGATTCAGAAGTGATCACCACCTAACATTTTTCTAAATTAAAAAGTAAAAATAATTTCTTTGTGCTGAAAATATTTTTAACCAGTTTGAGAAGAAAGTGGAGTAGTTTTCCTTTTCCGAGATACTAGTCAAGTTACATGAAAAAGACAGTATGAAGCCTGAAACATACAGCTTCCGACTGGTCTTTGAATGGTATCAGATTCTATTTGAAAAATATCTAGATCTTCTTTTTCTCTATTGACTCTACATATGCTTATGTATATTTATATGTATATACACGCTGCCACATTTTGAGAAGAACCCACTGTAGTAGGAACAAGAAGGCCCCAGTTCTGTGGTGAAGCAGAGCTGAACTCTCAAAGGGAAGAGGTACTGTCACAACCTCCATCATTCTGTACTTGCTGGAGAGCCCTCACTGACCGCATCAGGACATTTACAGAGCCACACCAATGCCAACCCTACAGCAGAGCATGAAACATCTACTCACGTCTCCAGCGTGGTCTGCGACACTGGCTGTTCTTTAAGAACTACGTATTTTCTAGCCCCAGGAGAGATTCACATCCTGATTTATCCGAGCATAGGAGTAGAAATATACATTAATATATTCAGAGCTAAGTACTTTCTTGAAAATATGCAATTTCACAAGTATCACAAATAGAGCTCCAATGAAGGAGCAAGACACTATTAAGGAAACTGTGACTGACAGTAATTAAACAGAAGCTGTGAGGAGACAGCAGTTCCACATCTCAGTCAGTGGAAAGCTGGAACTCTCCTTGGGGCTCTGTTCCAAAGACTAAATTTTTCACTGACCAGGGTGAGAAAAAATTTTGAGTATGATGAAAGCTGTACATTCCCGAGATCTGATCTCCGAGTCAGACTCAGATGGTGACCTAAAGTTCAGAAGAGCAATTAGGTTGGGGAATCCCTTCATTTCCTATGTTTCCCAAGAGAAGTGAGATCAGCTAACTACTTTTCTTGAGAAAAGCAAGCACAACAATTAATGAAAATCTGTCAAACATTCAATTGTCTTCTTCTCACCCCTCTTCCCCTCTAAGTAGTAAGATAAGCATTTAGACTGGACATCCCCCATCAATTTCCATTTCTTCCCAAGAAAGCATATAGAAACACTTATTGACAGCTTTCCCACCTACTTTGTCAGGTTTACTGCAACAGGAAGTTTTAATTTTGAAGGAACCAAAGTTTCACCAGTAATTCCACCAACACATAGCTCAATTCTTTGTGCATCCACGCTGATGCTTGGAATTCACATTAAAACTCATCTCCCACTGTAAACTCTAAACTTCATGTATTGAAGGAAACCAAAGTGATATAATAACTATTAAACTAGCACCTTCTTCTCTCCTTATTGAACATAGTAAATGGTTCTAAACAAGTAATTTATGTATTTATTTTATTTTGTTTGCACTTACAGGCCATTACATTTTTTTCTTGGCAGCATTATCAGTTTGTTCTTAGAATGAGTTACCCATTTCTCTTTCACTCATCACAATTTACTTCTGGAAATCTATCACCTACTAACATATTTGCTCTCTGTTCTCCCTTACGCCTTATTTAAAAATCATGCTCTATATTTCAAAGATCTGTATAGGCTGTGTAGCTCCTGTGTTGTTGGTGACCGTGCAAAATGCAAAATCCAGACGTAGGTGTCTTGGAAAGTGGAGAGCAAGACAGATGATACTAGAGCAATCTACAAAACCTCAGAGGCTACAGTGAGTCTCTCATCTGTATCTAGTATACAGTACTGAAATCAAAAGGATGTGCCTCCAAACCGTCTCCCTAGGGATATAGGGGTTGACCAGGATAGCTAAAGTTCTTCTCTTCTCTTGGGATTTAGAAACTAAAATCCCTTCCCAAGTTAGGATAAATGAGGAGGAATCAACTTTTAAAAGTTGTGGATAGACTCTTCAATAATACCATGTACGAACTAAAGCAGCCAGAAACGGAGTGATGGAGATACAGTTGCCTCTTCACAGAGGGCTTTCAAGCCTGTATTTTTCACCATGCAGGACAGCCTCCTCCTGTGTGGTAGCTACCTGCCTGACAAAGATAGATGTTTACGAAGCAAAGGCAGCAAGTTTGATTAACTCTTGTAATGGAGTCTTTAGGTGTGGAGTCCATACCACTAAGCTCACAAGAAAGTAGTTCAAACACTGTTTTAAAACAGGTTTGACTCCCGGAGGCTGAGGAGGACTTCTCTCAGCAATGACTCTAACAAGTTGAGTCAAAGAGGTGAGCACTCTCCCAGCTTCCTCTCATCTTTATAAAGAAAGCAGTTGTTTTGATTTTTTTTCCATGAGCTAATTAACATTCAAAACTTATGCTTACTGCTAGATGAAGATCTCTAAAGGGTTTAGGTACCTCTGCAAATTTAATGTGGCCCAAGCAAGGACTTAAACCTACATTCTTCAGAAGAAAGTACTTCTGGGCACACATAGTACCAAGGAACAGGCCCCTAGGAAACAATATTTTTCAAAGATAATTTAGGAACTTTAAAGTCATTCTAAATATTCTTAGGTTCCTGAACCACTCAGATAACTTTTCAGACCAAAAAATATAACTCCCAAATTTGAAGCCTGAATTTTTCCAGGAAACATGGCAAGTCAAAACTAAAGCCACTGAGAGTAGAATGACAAGTCAGAGACTCAAAATTTTACTCCAATAGACTTCCCCTTAAGGGAACTACCTTAGATTAGAAAGCAACATTCATCTTGTTCCTCTGATCTTTTTATACATCTCTGTGGGAATTTTCAGAAAGAACAAAGATAAAGAAGTTGAACATTTTGATTCATTTAATGTTTTAGGATAAATAGAAATGTAGCTCTATCACACATCTTCTGGTACAAAATTCAAGAAAATGTGGGTAAGGGTTGTTTAGAATGGTTCAGAAAAAAGATTAACCAAATTTGAATTAGTAACAACAAATCCAGTAATAATCACTGTTTTGAGGAGAGAGAAAAACCATGTCTGAGACTGAAAAAAAGAGCATCATGACATGTCAGATATTGAACTAAATCAACTTTCCTTTGAAAGAAAATGTCTTACAAAGTTAAATTTCAATGCATGTCTTGCAGAATGAAGTGTCATGCATGACCAGGCACTCCCTTTTTCATTGTGTAAGTTAGTGGAGAGCTGTACTGCACTCCAAATTACAAACATAATATCCCACTATAGAATTACTATTTCACCTTCAGTGGTGTTAGCAGATTTTTCTCCTCAATATATATTAAGGGTTTTTTTCCATTTGTCTTAACAAAAAACAAACAAAAAAAAACACCAAAAAACCCCCAAACACAATAAAAACCTCACACAACCAACAAACAACTCCTGAATCCCCCCCAAAAAACCCCAAAACAAAACGATAAACAACAATAAAACTGCCACAATAACTAGGAGCTGAACTTCTAATGCTGACTCAGATGCTACTCAAGCTTCAATTCCACTGGGCATAAATGAGCAACAAAGCAATGGAAACATAAATAGACTCACTACAGCATTTTCCTACAAGGAAGAACACCATTAGAAAGGCAGAATTATTATTACTAAAAATACCTAAAGACCTAATTTTAGTCTCCAAGAGATGACCCATACCAACAGGACATCTCAGGTAACTTAATACTTTCCTTTTCTTTACATTTAGGACCAGAGGTGTATCTTCCTTGTCTCTCCATTCCGCTATCACAGGCCTAAGCATTCAAAATACTTCCAGACAAAATCAGTGTCTCATTATTCGAACAGTTAAATGTAAATAAAAAAGACTGAAAAATTAAATTAAAAAACTCCAGGATAGCATGTTAGTAATTACCTTCATTGACACCTAACCAGTTTCTGCCAGGGGTTAAGAGAGTGAAACAACAGAGCCTGAAATACACTTTTTGTTGTTGTTGTTGTTGTTATCAGTAATAAAACAATAGTCTCTGCTCTTGTCATGACAGCACATCCTCCTTTACATCCTCCAGCAGAAACTGCTCGAAGTTGGAGTACACAGAGAGACTTAACCTAATTATAAAGCAATAGTAAACATTCATCTCTCAAAGAGGAAAGAAAAACAGAGGGCCCATGAAGTCATCGATAAGAAGATATCCAGCACAAATCACTTTTGTGAATTTGTAACATCTCTTTGACTCCTCAAATGCCACGAAGGAACATGGCATGCAGAGTAAGCCTTCCAACGCTGATTCTCAGCATCAGTGAATTCAGTTAATCATCCAGAGTCAATGCAGAAGAAGATAATGTGCATTTTATCTCTTATCAGAGCAGGCCATCTTCCAAACAAGGCCTGTTAAACTGTCAGATTTATTATAAGCCTAACAAATGCAGTTAAAGAATAAATGAGGATTACACCTTCAAAGCTGCTATTTCAATCTGAAAAGTAGCAAACAAAAGGTAAAGTACCATATGGTGGACAATCAGGTAGCAGTACTATATTCCACTCTTCCATCCCATCAACACATACAAGCAGTGTATATACAACTGATATATACAGAAGCGATTTAGTAAAGCCAGTGTTTTATTGAGTAACAAACAGAAAAGACACTGTTTACTGACCAAAATACTACAAGTCAGTGAAAAGTTTGGCAAAAATTTTCTGCAACAGTCCATTTTAAAAAATAAAAACAGCTCATACTTCTGTGGTTAATTGTTTACTCAAACATACAGCTATTATAGTTCCCCCTTTCTTCCTGTGAAGTTGTCATGACTAGAAAGCTTTCTTGTCTCGGTTTCAAAATTACAAATGTACTCCACATAGCATTAATTCTGGTAGAAGCCAGAGGAAAGTTGGAAGTCACACGCAAATTCTGATTCTTCACATTTTTTCCTGCTTATGAACTGTTTTTTCACTGGCTCCATTTCAGAATTGGAAAATAACATTGGTACATACTGTAATCTTCAATGCTTTTGAAGAAGGCAATACTTGCTAGCCGCTTTCCCAGGCCTCCAAAGGAAATCACTGTCAGGCAGAGTAAGACACAAGAATAGAGATGGGGGCCACTGGAGCCTGAGGCCAACCTCACATTGGTCAGCCACAGCAGTTCAGGAGGAAGGGTTGCTTTAAACTCCCAGCACATTTAGTTGGAGCACCTGTCAGAATCCCAGTCAGGTAATTGAGCCCACCCTCCCCATGCACCTCACTGCACTTGGAAAATCTCAGGCTTTGGCATGCAAACTTGCTCTTGCACAAATATTTCAACAAATCCAGAGAGACATGAATAAGGGATTGGAAAAGAATAAAGAAATAAGAGGTGAAAATCACAGGAAATAAAAGGAGCATGGAGAAAAAAAGACTGCATTGTCTGGTAAAATTAATCAAGAGATCCACTGCTAAAAAGCTTGACAGAAAAGAAGAGACATATTAAACCACCCTGCTGAAACCCTGGTACACATATGCCACATGTTCCACAACCGTCTTACTGTACCCAACCATGATCAAACGCCTGGAACTGGAATACACCCCCGACAAAACAATGCCAGTCTGCCAAACCTTGGTTGGTGGTGATAATCTGATATTAAAAACATGAACTAATTTATTTAAGATTATGCTTTTTTCTTGAAACAGTACTACCACTTTTACTATAGATGAAACTGCCCAAAATCTTTGCCACCCCACAACATTCACAAAGTACAAAGCAAGAAGAGAAAACAGAGTTTCTGCAAGGAAGTTGGTAGCAGCAAGATGAAAAACTCTAGTCACCTTTAAAGGACTTGAACTAAAATCTGATATGTACCTGTAGCCTTTTCTGTCTGAATATAACACTTCTTACTTACACGACACAATCTCATTTGAAAGAGAGTCTATTACTCGTAACATTAAAACAAAATTTATGGCAATATTAACTAAACTTTATTCTTCAAATTCACAACCTAGAACTAAGAAAAAGGAACATAATTTACTTGCAAATGCCATTGAGTCCATGTATAAAAGAACTGAAAACTGGCTCCAACACCTACTACTCACATTTTTGCTCAGTCTACAAAACATAGTAACAGACTATAAACAAATGTTAAGCTAAAGGCTCCTTCCTCAGTCTTTTCCCTTACTCCTGTGTAATGGCTTTAGAGTGGTGTATTAGACAGTAGGAAGACAACATATTCCATTTGCAGCCTGAAAGCCAATAATGCTCATGAATTTTTTACCTGACAGACACTTCAAGATGCCACTGGGAAGATTGTCTAATAACCACATTAGGCTGCAAATGGGCACCAGCAGCTCTTTAACACATGCTGTAACAGTCAAATAAATGGCTAACAGTAATGTTCAGTGTTACAGACTGGTATTTTATAAGACTTTCTATAAAATCCATCCACATCTTGAAGGAGAAACAGTTTTTTCTCAGGTACTCAAATCCACAGGTTTGAGAAACCCCTAGTTCTGCTTGAGACTTTGCCAAAACCCCTCCAGACTGATCCCAACACTGTAAGATGGCTCCTACCTTCTGTATTCCCATAGGCTAAGGCTCTTAACAGAGCCACTCACTCAGCTGCTTATGGATTAGGCTACGTCAGCACCTCTAATATGCCCAGGAAGAGCAAAACCAGACTTTAATAAAACAACAGCAATAAAATATTAGAAGAAAGTACCCTTTTTTTCCCTTTCCCATAACATGCAACAGTTTGCTTAATTTCTTCATTTAAAGAGGAAAAAAACTGTTTTCATCAAAGCTTCAAGACTGTGCATTGTAATTTCAAGTCTGGGATTCTATCTCTCTAGTTATCAATAACTGTTTGCAATTCTTAATACTCAGTGACAAAAGAAATCCAGCTTGATACCACTAAAGTTTCCCTTAAAACACCAGACAAAAACCAAAATACAATGCTGGAATATATATATGTGTGTGTGTGTGTGTGTATTATGTATGTATGTATGTGTATATGTATGTCCAGTCATTTTTACATCCTTTTGTTTGTATTAGGTAGGTAGCTATCCTTAAAAAAAAATTTTAAAAGGAGAAAAAAAAGAAAACCCACTTTTTCTAACCCCATTTAGCCTTCTATGATGTATTAAATTCTGGTTGCAAAAAATATTAAGCCTGAAAGCATTTTCACTGGAAAAGGAGTACAAATTTCCCCCATAAGATGTTTATTTAATCTATTTTTTTCTCGTAGTTCACAATTATTAACAACTTATGAGACTCATTTCAAAGCCTGTATTTCAAACCTACTGTGAGTTAAAATAAAATTTTGTGAATAGTATAGCTGATAAATGACGTAAATTTAATAACAGAAAAGTTAGAATAGGAAATTTTGTATTTAAGCAGCCTTCATTTCCAGTTGATGGTACTCCTGGAACAGTGAGTTAAGTATATGAATTTCTAGTGAATCTCTCTGTCAATCTAAGTTTCAAAACTGTTAATTGTCCACTTAAACTCCCACACCAACTTTCTTCACCAGAAACAACCAAAGAGCAAGAGGAAAACCAGACCTGAAAGAGGGGAAGAATGGAACAACTTCTCTCACAAGCGTAAGGCACTGTGGAAAAACTCGAATCAGAAACATTTTCTAATCTTATAAATATAACTGACACAAATGTACAAATTACTTACAATACCAGGAAGCTTATACAGTTTGCTGTGATTTTCAAGATGGCTATCTGAGCAATGAGAAAAATATGGCCAATCACATAGACAAAGGCATTTACACATCTCTGTGGTGTGGGCATGCCTACATTAGGATTTCACTTCAGTTAACTGCCTGTCAAATACCAGTCTGTTTACTTCAGATAAAACATGGTCCATTAATAAAAAGCTCACGAAACCACATTCCATATCAGTAAAATGTAAAAAGTGAAGGGCAAGCCAGAGAGAACAGTGTGTTTCTGCATCAGGTGTATACAGTAAGTAACATGTAGAGTCATAGGACGCATACAGACACAAACCTATCATATTTGAATTTGAGTTCCATCACAACAACCTCAGTTTGAATGGCTTCACACAGCTAGAGAGGTGTTGGTCCTCCTGGTCACTAGGATCAACTTAGTATGCTCAGGTGGAATGTGATGTGCAACCCAAGCTTGCACTGGAGATTCAGCAAGAGATGCTTATGTTACATGCTACCTTCCATATCACTACCTGGCCATCAAAATAATGTGCCTTCGGTCTCCAATACTACTGAAAACACACGATCTTACTGAAATTTTTGCTGCATTTCAGAAAGTCCAACTCTATGTGTCTTCTCTGGTGCCTATCAAAAACTGAACTCGTATTTCCAGTTTTCACATACCTGAGGCACCAAGAGCGTTTATTTTAATTTTCTACTCAATTACTAGGAAGCATGTTGAAACTTCAGGCCATTCTTTCAAATACCAAGCAATGAACTGAAACTCTGATTTGCAGAAAGCATGCCTAAACATTACCTATAGCATTTCTACACATTTTGATATTGTTATCATGGCAAATGAATAATCCACTGCAATCACATGTATAGGATACATACTCCACACTTCCTTCTAAAATACGAGATGCTCTCATAAACATGCATTTCATTTAACAGTGTATAATGATAAATTTTCAATTGAAGAATCAAGAATTCAAGATGCTTTGTTCCAGAGGTTGCAAGTAAACAGCAGTATAAAGTCAAACATACCTATATTTAAGTTAAACAAATGCTAGTACTCAGCTCCACAAATGGCCATGGACATAGTAACTTTAACAGGTGAACTGGGCTTCACTTCTCTGTCCTTTGTCAGTCAGAGATGTGGCTGGTGCCCCCAAGAGATTCAGAACACTGTATCCCTTCTTGAAATTGTATACCCAAATCATCCTGTTCAGTACAGTGCTCAGTACAGCTTACCCAACCTCTAAAATGTATTTAGAGCATCTGCACTGGAAAACTCAGCATCCTCCCCAGCCTAAAGTGGCCTTGCCTCAGTCCTGGTCCCAGAGGGTGCCCAGTAGCAAGGACATGGATCTGGGTATTATGGGAGAACCCAGATGGAGTCTGGCCTCTATTACAATCTGGCATTTGTATGAACAGGTAGATCCCCTCAGCAGGTGCTTCCTGCTGATACTGGTATGCATACCAGTATCACTCATTTATACTGGAGCAGCAATGTAAGAGTTGGGAAGTAGAAAAAAAAAATTATTTTTTTTCTTATTGAAGTTGGAAGGGTAACCAGTTTAATACATGTTTTTTGAGAGAATACAGCTGTATCACGAAAGATATATTGCCTCCCAAAAAGCAGAATTACAGTTTTGTACTGAAAACAGATGTATGTTAAACTCTGGGCAAAAGCATTGAGAGTGCTAACTACACACATTATTACTAAGCAAAAAAAAAAAAATCAAAACTAATAAATTATGTCAGAGCCACACTATGAGTGTCTTGCAAACATATATGAAGTATGATTGACTTGATGTTCTTAATACATCCATGAGTTTAAAAACTTGTGAACACAAATAACAATTACTAATAACTTCAAATTTCATATTGGTCTTGATGTTATTTCCTTCAGTAAAATACTGCAATCATCAGAAAATGAAAGTTTAATTGTCATTTTAACACATTTAAAAGCAAAACACAACCCATAAAAATACTGTTGCTTTACATAGTCAAATGCCAAGGAATAAAATCTCGTGAACATAAGCTTGGTACCCACATGGGTACATATATATGTATAGACACACACACACACGACTAACCAAATAAAACATATATAGGGATGGCTATATGACCCAAATGAAAGAGATATTTAGGTAGTGACTAGTCAGTCATGGAAGCTAATAGCAGATCTCTTGGAAAAAATACAAGGCAGCTGTAGAATGATCCTCCCCCCAGTATCTCCTCTTTCTGCCTCTGACAAGCAGCAGTACAAGCTTAGCTGCGGTGTTGCTGTGCCTCCTCCTTCTGACTGTATCTGCAGAGGTGCCTAACTCCTTCTTTAACCTTTGGCCTCCACAACACTTACAGGCAACACCCTATAAGCTTTAATACAGCTCTCTATAAGCTTTCAACAGTAGAAATGACACTCTGTAAAAAAAATTGGAACAGTTCTAAGGGGATGTTATGACTCAACTGAAATAAATCAGAATTTTATCACTGACTTCACTGAAGCTTCGATTTTCCTCCTAGTCTACTAAAAGAAGATGTCAAATTGTTATTTGTCTCTTTTGTAGGACATAAATCACTCCACGGGCCTGAAAAACCCTATGCTTATGTACTGCAGCCCAAGGAAAACAAGGTTACTCTACTATTAAAGCTGAATGCCCATCATGAGACATTTTATTCCCTTTGTAAAAACAAACAAATTATTTTTTTGTTAATAATGGAACTGTTTATGGTAAAGAGGAATCACAAGTGCTAAGAAAGAATTAGTGTCTACTCCAAATATTTTGTGTGTATTATGTAAAGCGAACATAATTACTAAATGGAGGAACACCCACTACATTCATAGGAGTTGACCAGAAGCCTGCCATACACCACCTTAAAATAAAAAATAACATGCTCTCAAAATTACTTGGACTGAACACCTGGAAAAACTTCAGGAAAAGGACCAAAAATAATTTTATTCCATGCAATACTAAAATATATTTCTTCATGAGAATCTTGTGATAGATGGTTGCTCAATCACAACAGCCTATGCTATCAGGAATGGAAAATCAGAGCAGTACAGTATCCTGATGAAGTTTATTTGGGGACAGTGTGCCTAGGAGAAAATGAAATGGGAGCAGCAAAGAGGAGATTCAGGTACAACACACTGCAAATTAAATGCATTTATCATACATTTTGGTTTGATTCCTCCGTTAGATTTTCATAAAATTCCTATACTGTTCCTTACAGTCTGTATCTTCACATCTTTGGACTGCCCTTTCCAAAACCTCACTGTACAGTTTCAGCAGCCAGAAAAACTACCTGCAGGGATAAGCCTGACTCCCAGGTACTGAGAGCAGTCCACTGCTGAAAGACATAGGCTTTCGCATCTTACACCTCAACTTCAGAGAACTAAAGTTTTACCTGTTAATAATAATTTTTAGTCCAACTCAGACATCCTTCTAGGCCTGCCACAGCTGGACATAAGCAGTAAGAGAAGCCAAGGAGGAATGCAGGCAGTAAGATGACTCCATCAGGATTTCCTGGGAGGTATACTGATTATCAACTTACAAACACCCTTCTCATTTACTCAGCCCTAACAGCTTGGCTTGTAGACCCCATTCTGAGTCCTTAATTCAGCTTTCTTATTACAATTATGGTGCTATTATATAGTAATGTAGTAACAAATTTATTCCACTTATTAAAATAGATTCTGAGAATCAAGATTGTTTTCATACCTTTCATTCTTTTCCATTACTAGACTAAATTAATAAATTAAATGGTGCTACAAAATCTAACCAGCTAGTTGACTTCCTAATGACATTTATTATTAAATATCATTCTAGGAAGTCCGGAGTGAAATGAAATATTTCAATGTACACTTCTAGTTTCCAAGAAGGGTTTTTTCCTTACAGTACGGTATATTTTACAATGCAGTTACACCTTCACTCCTTCCTTGCACAAGAAATTTCCATTATAGAGATGACAACAAAATAGGAAAAAGAAAAAAAAAAAAGAGAGCAACACTTTTTGAACATTACCGGTGTAACCTTGTTGACTACAGAAGCATAAAGAATTCTGAAAAGTGAGCAAAAAAACTTACTCTGGTCAAAGACACTGCTCCAAGTTTTATATATGGTAGATACCATAATTATGTAAGAAATTGCTTATGAAAGAAAACACCCCAACTCCAGCTTTGTGAGAACATGAAGCCATCTCATGAACATAATCTACACAAAAGAGTGATTTTGTTCAAATTTCCTTCCTTAATATGTCCTAAAAGGTATCAGGCAAACAAAAAAATATTATAAAAGCAGCAAAAATCTGTTTTTCTACAAAACATAAGTGCCAACATTTCAGTAAGCACTACTCACCCGCCACTATCTTGTTAAATCTTATGTAATGAAATAAAGGAAGAAAACACAAGAAGCAGAGAGGAAGTTTCATTGTTCTTGTGGCTTCAACATTTGGTGCTGCGAACGTGACAGGCTCTCAAGCCTCTACTCAATAGCCCCCCCCGCCCCAGGCCTCTGTACCAAAATGTTGGTATACTGCAATTAAAATAATCAAACCTAGACAAAAGAGAACAAGCAAATAAATAACGCTAACTTGTTTACATTTCTGGCTCTGCCTTCACAGTATGAAGTAGTCTCTTCAAACACAATCTACATTAATTTGAAAAACAATAATATTTTCCTTTCTCCCTCCTATCTCAAAGTAGCATGAGTTTTTCAAAGTCCTAAATAAAATAAACTAGGGCATTTCCTGTATGTATTTAGCTAATTATTAAATGGATTCTAAGCATGATAGTCAACACTACTATTTCAATATGAATCTGGGAAAACACACTTTCAGCAAACTGCTAGTGTACCGCAGTAATGACTGCTTATGTGCATCTTCTCAATCCTGCCTTTAACTCTGAAGGCAAAATTCTGAAGAAGGGACAATCAGTGCTCCTATACAAATCCAAACACTTAATTTTATATATTTTTTTCATTTGTTTGTTTTTGTTTCATTGGTTGGTTTTCATTGTTGTTGTTGTCCAGGATTAGTATTATTGCTGTGAGGTAAAGAGCAATGCTGAGCTTAATGCTGTGTACGACAGGAAAGTAAAGTCAACAAGCCTGCAGTAACTTCCCAAGCAGGGGAGAGAGCATACTGTCTTCACTTTACTATGAGTAACTACCTATAACCTTTTTCAGGGGATATTATTAGTTAATTAATCTGCAATATTAAATGTTGTCCTCCCAAGGTTAAAAGAAAGGTAAATACTGCCAAGATATTTAATGACATCAGCATGCATAACCATGAGATAAATACGAGGTCTGAAGATTAACTGAATGTCATTCTGTTTACAGGATCATGTACTTGTAAAGAAAACTATTAAGATTACAGAATAGAGAAAGTTATGTAAGGACTACCAATGTTTCAGTGTATTTTGCCTACTCAAGCTCTTGGTCAGAAAGAGAGCTTTATTGCAAAAATATCTTAGTACTCTGTACACTTTCATGTGCATAGAAATTATCGAATATTGAATAGTAATTACTGCAATGAAAAAGGACACTCTCAGGCTCCACCTTCTCTTGACAGTGGGAAAATATAGATGAGTTTGTGTATTATTCTGGATGCCAGAAAACTTGCTTACAAAAATATTTCCTGTGCACTGACAAAGATATATTTAGCCTCATAAACCCATAAAACTGTCACAGGAACCACAAGTACACCTGTAGCCATTAAAATGGGGGGAAACAACAGAAACTGGAGAAACAAATTCACATTATTTCTTTGCATTTGTTATTTAGAAACATTATCTTTAAACACTCCAACTCAAACAGAAATTAGCTCTTCCTTCCAGCCCCTTAAACCAACATCCCCCTTGCCCCCCCCACCCCCCCAACATCCAGACACCTATGATGCACACACAGGAGCACACACACATGCAAAAAGAAAGCACTAACAATGAAGTCACGGCACTTCAGAAACACACCTTATCGTCTTCCAGCCTTTGCAGTCGAAGGCAGATCTTACTAGTTTTTCTGCGTCTTCAGATCAAGATGTAGATAAATCCCCCATCCATCACACTGGCTTTTTATTAAAAATAGCAGAGGGGGGGGGGCGGGGGGAAGAAGACAATTATCAGTAAATTTACAGCCTTAAAAATATCAGCTCTCCATTATCCCAAACCAGTGTTATGTCTTGATGTAAACCAAAGCACATGCTGAGTGAGGACGTGCGCACACAGCAGCTTATCATCTCTGTCATCTGCTTCTAATGACAGCTGACAAACTGGCCACGCTAATCCTTCCCTAACTGCTGATCAGAGAGATCCCCCTTTGACAATCCAGCATGGTGGAGTACTCGAAAATTCCTCCTGCTTCTGTTCTGTTGCTGCTCTAAAAAGCAGTTTCCTTTTCATTGAGATAATAGCCTTTTCTGCAGTCACGTGGTGACCGGGCTACATTAGCAGAGCTTGATGATAAGAGAGTAACTCCCCTCCCCTCCCTTCTGCTGGTTTTAAGGGTACTTCACCTGGAGAAACCCAAACCCTGGCACACTTGAAATCGTTTTGCATCTTCTTCTACCGAAAAGCAAATTGTGCCGCTGGTGGAGAAGAGGCATATATGGGCTCTCTCTACTTTGTGCACCAAAACTAATTAGTGAATGCATTTTTAAGCAGTGCCTTTGTTGGGTCACACACACTGGTCATAAACATGTCGTATGAGACTAAACTGAATATTAAGCATGCTTAATACTGAGTATCTGACATGTTAGAATTATTCTTTCCCCCTGGAGTACTTTAACTTTTTGCCTGTAATTTTAGTTCTGCTGCAATAAATACTCTTTCCCTCAGCAACACCCTATGGTTCAACTCCTCCCAGCACCCAACTCTCCTGCAAATGCAAAAAAGCACAAATAATAAATGATTCACACTGCAGACTCCAATATCAGTGCTTCTCTCCTCTTTTTTTTTCTTTCCTCAAAGGGACATTATTTATCTTGCTTTAACTCAGTACCATAACAAACTTCTTAAGCATTTTTTAAATACACTGCCCAGTGTGGAAACCTACCTAAGCTTCAGCTAAGCTTCAGCTTCAGAGTTCCCTCCTGAATGCCAAGCCCTAGTCAGGTTTGCACGTCAGCATTCAGGTTTCCTGCTTGTAAAAGGCAAAGTACACAAAGCATACTGCTCTCTCCTGCCTTCACTGAAGTAGTTCACAGACTCAAAGAACAAGTCTTTCCTCTTCTGCACTAGCACACCATTTCCCTGTTACCTTGGCACACAGCATAAAGGGATCCAATCTATCCGCCCTGGCTCTGTCCACCTCTGACAGCACTGGGCAGTGCAGGTGGGCACAGACCAGCGCAGTCTTACCCAGACAATTCATTGTTGGATTTGCAAACTGTTTAAGAAAGGTGTGGATGAAACACCTTAAAGTAATTGTCAAGCACACAGACAACTTTTCTAACTTTGTACCCGCTCTTTTCATATATGATTGAGAAAAAGAATTACCTCTTTTTCTTCTTCTATTTCCATCTTTTCCCATTACACCAGATCATTCTCCTTAAAGACAACATTGATCATAAACTTACAATTTCTCCAAACACTGAAAAAAATTACTGTTAAGGACAGTGGTTGTACTTATAGGAAAATAAAATGGAAATTGTGAGGAAATAGCGACTATCCTGTACAGACCATCTTTGTCAACGCTGCCCTGTCACCTTTTCTCTTTACACCTCTCCCCAAGGACAGCTCTACTCTGGAAAGCAGCCCTGCCCAAGGCTCTGGAGAAATCCTGCTCCAACATTATAATCAAAGCTTAGGCACAACCTTTCTGCAGCAGAGAAGCTGTAAGTGGAATGGGAATGGGTGCCCTTTCTGCAGCAGGGACTGCTCTTCCCTTTTCCATTCTTTAGAGAAAATCTGTGAGAAAGTTCCTCAGTCCAGGAGGAAATAATCTGGTTCCATAAGGAAACTATATATTCAGCAGAAAAACATATACACTCATGTGAGGGGGTTTATTTTTCCCAGTCCTTTCTAAGTACGTCCTTCCATCTCAAAGCACCACAATATACAGGGTAAGCAAAAACACTGTTTGGAGCTGCATACAACTTTAAGCCCAAAAGAACGAGAACTGCTTTGTGATCTCGACTTGCTTTTATCTCACTTGCATTTTCTGTAAGAATTCCTTAGCTGAAGAAGATGCATCAAGCATACTGGTTAAATTGGAAAATTATACAAATATGACAAAAACTGAAGATTACAGAGAGCATCTCTGATACTCAAGAAAATATATTGACAAACATCAGAAGGCAAATGAGCTTTCACAAGAAAACACACACACACACAACAATTTGTGAAGTACAAATCTAAGGAAAACATAAAAAATGGGAGGATCCCACTCAGATACCATAGCTAGAACTGTATTGCTAATATTTACAGTAATCATTAAAAGAGAAATTCAAAGTCAAAACAATATGGTGAGCACAAACACAGTAATTACAGTGTTAAGGAAAGAATTATGTGTAAATAAAAAGCTGGTAACAGAAAAGAGTCATTGTAGCTATAAAATAGGAGTGGAAGGCTGAAAAAGGAGCAAAAGTACACAGATGTTGTAAAAAAGATTGCTTAGTGAGGAACAGCGTACAGATAAAGATAATGGAGAAGAGGGAATATTCACTGCAGTGTACAGATTGATTCCAGACAAAAAGGGAAAGAAGAAATGAGAGAAAAAGTATTCCTGATGGAAAACACTGCTCTGAATGTAAATAGAGGAACATGCAACGGGAATAGTTTCACAGGAATCATAAACATAATTTGGCGATGAACAGCTGACCTTCAAAACTAATTCTGGCATTACAAATTTTTCCATGTTAGGATGAGATAGACACCCTTCACAGCAGAAGAGGTTCATCTAAGTTTTCTCTAAGAAATATATTTCATTAATATTTAAATTTTTTTTACCCACCACAGGTGACTTTGCAGTAGACACAGGGAAGCTGCACTTCACTAAAACATTCACAACTTATTTTCTAACATGATCCACTAATTGAAATTGATAAACAGAACACTGCTCTCATTGCATGCATTTCACAGTTTTCTTATATTTTCTCCTTTTTTCTTAAGACAGAGTGACTTGTGAAGAGATAGGACATACCACGACAGAATCTGGTGTTGTTTGCCCTTCCTGTAACATACCCACTCCTCAGGCAAGGACTGGCAAAGCAATCTCAAAGCATCTTTTCAGTCTTTTTAATCCCAAACCATGATTTTTTAGTCCTTTCTCTCACCCTCTATTCAGGAGGATCCAATTCCACCTTCATAGTCCCTTCAATCCTATTAGTTTGGTTACCCAAAGGAGTACCCTAATTAATAGGTATAAATTGACAGCCCTGGTTTGCATGGCAAAATAGCAAGACATTTTCATCTGTGTTTCAAAGATTTCAAAGCTGACTCACTTGGCTTTATTCAAGGCAAGAGGCCACTGACTTTTAGGAAAGCTGACTAGGTAGCATTAAGTACTCCTTGTGAAAAAGACTGGAAGGGCGAAGCCCCACACCAGCACGGAGAATAACAACCAGAAACTACTAGGACTAACTGCCAAGATGCACAGTAAGGATATAGCTGCTCAGGTCAAGAACAAAGACAGTGATTTACATGTGTTACATTTCAACACATGTAGAAGAAAATATGAAGTTCTCAAATATCAGGTTTTGTTTCTTTCTTTTTTTAAGTCCTCTATCTGAACATTAACATAACATTGGGGTTTTTATGTCAAAACTTGACTTACATGGCAATGACATCAACATTTTATCAGTTTAGGAACTACTAATTCACTACTACTTGAAAACTAAGATTTTTCCTTTTACCAGCTGAGGAAAAATAAATAGGATACTGTAGATAAATCTAGTTTCTCTGACCTTTGCATCTCTTCTTGAGTGGAACAGGAATCATATCAAATGTACTTCCATTGGTATTTGTAGCACTTGGCATTTCTCACAGTCAGTCTCTGTATTAGCAGTACATATACCTACAGTGGTAAATATCTTTTGACTTCTGTCCATACGAGGGCAGTGAGAAGACACTCCCTTCCTCTCTGAACCTCTCAGATATTACTGTTGATTTCTCTTCACAGTATGGAAATGCCCATGCCTCTTGAAGACAGATCACGAAAGCTCTCATAGCTTCATAAGCATGCACCCAGCCATCCACTCAGAGCACTCTATGTGCAAGTTTCTGCAATATCTAACTGGGTAATTCAATACTGAGGTGTGTGCTATATATGGCCATTAAGTTCTGTATGGGCATGTCTACAGACAATTGTGGGGTTTTTTTTGTTTGTTTTTTTGTTTTTAAGACAAGTTTGATAACTACGGTTAATAGAGATTTTTGAGTAATGGTTGATGAGGTATTTTTGAGGCTTTTTTGTTTGGTTGGTTGTTATTTTTATCTCTACTGCTTCATTGCATTGTCTTTAATTAAGAAGGGATACAAGAGAAGAAAAAAGGGTTCTTTCATTGCAGTATGGAAACAGTCAGCTCCTGGCTCTGGTCTTTCTTCTGGAAACTAAAAAAAGGGTGATATCCCCCGAAGGTGCTTGCCAGTGCTCTCTATAGGTTATAAAGAGAGGTGCTCTCTAGTGGAAATGGGCCTCAACCCACAGGGAGACAAGTTCAAGACTGTGAGTTGCTGACGGACCACAAGAGGAACTCAGCACAGGAAGTTGAGCAAGCAGAGAAAACCAGAACCAGAATGGAAATACTACAGCATAGGAAAAAATGTTATATTAACACAATACATTACAGAAATGTAATAACATTGAGAGCTGCCACGTGTTTTTAACAGAATGTAGCTAAATTATGAAGAGTCGAGGATTTTTTAAAAAGAAATTACTTTCAGTTCTACTGAATGTGCCTTCCAGTGAATGTATTTTTAAAATCAGCTCAAACTATTTATTTCATCTCAACTCAGAGCAAAAGTATTCATATGGGAAAAGACTTCTAATAACAAAAGGTTCCTGAAATCTGTGGACCAACAGCTGGCAAGATTCAATTGCCAAGATTTGAATTAGACAAGTTCAAACTAGACAAAAGTTAGACAAGAAAATGTTTATTATCCATAGTAGAACAAAATCATAACTAATTCATCCAAGGATAAGGCAAGTTTTCTTTCATGTAGTCTTATCTATAGATAAAATATTTCTAAATGACATCATGACTCAATCAAGTTAGAGGATTAAAGAAATAATTTGGTGAAAATTCAAGGTTTCTGATAACCGGGCAGGGCAGCACAGTGTAACACTCCATCTGGCCATAACAGCAACACTGTGTGAACTCAGCAAGATTTGATACATTGCCTGTGGTTTTCCTTGAAACAGAAAGTTGCAGATGTGTTCAGTGTAAGTGGGACCTCTACACTTAGTTCCAGATACAGCAAATTACTTTTCCATACCTGGTAATGAACACACTGGTCTCTGCACCTAGACCTCTTTTTGAAGAGAAATGTAACATTTCCTATGAAGTAAAAAATCTCACATCTCGTCAATGTTCAGCCATTGTCTTCTAACTGCTAGTCTCTTGCAGACATTGCCTTGCATTTGA
This sequence comes from Campylorhamphus procurvoides, assembly GCA_013396655.1. Taxonomy (NCBI): domain Eukaryota; kingdom Metazoa; phylum Chordata; class Aves; order Passeriformes; family Dendrocolaptidae; genus Campylorhamphus; species Campylorhamphus procurvoides. The sequence continues at coordinate 81,230 of WBMV01003394.1, read as the reverse complement.
AAAGCCAGTTCTCATCAGCAGCACAAGGAAATGCACAAGAGACTGTATCTTGCAGGTCCTGAAATTCTGGCCTTTCACACCACTCCAAGAGACCTCACTGAAGAAGGGAAATGTTACTGATTATAACTAGCCTCACACAGGAGAAACTGGAACACAGAGACAGTTGCTCTTTACAAATTTGAGAATAAATGATAAGCTAATTTAGGGTTGCATCATCCACTCAAATCTTACAAACACCTGAAGCAGCATTAAGTCAGTGCAATTGCTGAGTAGTAAATGGTGATAAATAGCAGTGAGTACTGATCTCTTGCTTTAAACATTCAGAATGTGGTACACAGTAAAGCAGGGTCATGTTCCAAATTTTGGTATTACTAAACATCCAACATATCAGTGGATGGTATGAGGTACAGAAGAGAAACTGAAGAAAAACAGGTTTTCTATTAGGAGTTTTCAAGTGGTAGTTTCTCAGTATTAGACAGAACCATGAAAACACCCCTGTTTAACTCAGCCCAAGCACAAATACTCCTGTAAGGGCTGTCAGTATTTGATGAGAAAACCAAAAGCCAGAGACTTTAGCTTATCAAATAAAATAAAAAGTGAAAGGAGAAGTAGAAGCAATTGGAATTAATTTGACTTACAATAAAATAATTAAATACTCTGCTATGAAATAAAAATCAGCTGTAGAACAATTGGTCTGTACTCCTTTTTATAATGATGTAGATGTGACAAAACTGGGATTTAACTGAAGTATTGTGAAAATTCAACAACTTCAAATTTCACTCATGAGAATAAAAGAGGAAAGAAAAAACAACCTTCATGATAATTGAACAGCAATCACTGAATGTAACATATTAAGGGATTATTTAACATAATGACAGTCATGTGTTCAACAGAAACCAGACTTGCTCACTTTTCATCAGACAAAAGTGCAGGTTTGCTGCAAGTGCCAGTAATAACAAACGGCAGCTCTAAAACATGGAAGACTACACTCTTTTCATTTAAATAAAGAAACAGTAAATTTTAGGTATGCAGGCAAATATTTGCAGTAGAAGCAAGATATCACATTCTTACAGAGACCTAATTCTGAGCAGAAAAGCTACACAATCTCAAGTAACCCCCACTGTGGTTAGCATTGAATATTTAAGTCTGTGATAAGAGAAAACATGTCAGGACTTGGGTCTACTGCTAACTCTTAAAAAGTTCAACACACAATTCCAAAACAGAAATCTATTTTAAAACTTCACTTTGTTCCAGGTTTTCCATAAAATGAACTGCAAACTAGGTGCATATGTATGACTGAGGGGAAAAGCTCAGAAACAGAATACAGCTCAATCATTTTAAGCTGAAACATATAGAATATATAGCAAATCCTGCCCCATCCTGAGAACTCCTACATGCATTTATTGATGTTATATTTTACATCAATATGAAAAAGTCAGAAGCAAGCTTTGAAAATAGATGGCAGACACATTAAAAACTGCTACCAACTGCAAATAGCAGGTCTGACTGGTCTTCCATTCATGTAAAATTAGTGACCCATACCATGTTTATATACTTTAGATTTTCCACAAAAGCAATCTCAAAAGTATTACTTTAACAAAAATATCAACAATATGGGTGGTGTTTTTCATTTTCTTAAAGACTGCACTTGAGCATGTTATACTGAAGCACAAGATACAAGGTCAATTAAATTGGGAAAAAAGTCAAATTTGGAAGAATACATGGCTCTTCCATTGTTTAGCTTTTCTCAAAGAGATTCCCATCTTTATCTTTCAAACACATGGTTGTCATGATTCTTGAAGTGAAACTACAGTACTTGACAGTTCACAGGACTATTTCTTAAAACTATCAGCAAATAACCCTTAATATGAGGCTTATGAGTTATTTAGATTTTTACAAATTGCCTCCCCCAGGTTCTTCAGAGCCTACATTTTCCAAGCTTCAAGTTAATAACAAAATAATAAATAACAATGTATAAGCCATTTACCTTGAGTGAAGCAAATATTCTTTTAAGAAGAAATCAGCCAAGTCCCTGAAATTAACTGTTCTTTCTGCTGTGCAATTTATTCCCCAAAACTCCAGAGAAAATAGGCCTCAAAGAGAACATTTTGCTGGCAGTTTTAACAGCAGTATGGCAAAAAGAGAGAGACAGAGATGACCTGTGAAATAATCTGGACATAAAGTCATATCTTGTTTTCAAAAGTCAGCGATCCAACCACAAGCCAAGAGACAACCAAAGCAACTGTGAGAGAACTGATGTGCTCTGTGTTTCCTAACTACATCTCCATCTGAGAAGCAGCATGCCCCACAGGGCCACCTTATACTGCAAGTGTGTGACAACCATTGTCCAAAGGAAATCCAGCCTTACTTTCTAAGTAATATTTCAAGACCATCTTGTGACTTTGTTCCATGATGTACTTTTGTACCCCTGGATTTACAGATGACAGGTCAGTGCTAATTTTAACTGATAAAGCCATGCAGTGGCCTGGACACTGGAAGGATGATTTTCTCTTTACTGTATATGTGACCAGCAGGACTCCCCTTCTATTCTGCACTCCTGAGACCCCAACTGGAGTGCTCCATCCAGGTCTGCGGGAAGGACACAGACCTGATGAAGTGAGTCCAGAGGAGGGCCACCAAGATGATGAGACAGCTGAAGAATCTCTCTTGTAAAGACAGACTGAAGTTACTCAGTCTGGAGAAGAGAAGTCTCTGGGAAGACCTTATAGAACCTTCCAGTACCTAAAGGGGGCTTACTGGAAAGCTGAAGAGATGCTCTTTACAAAGGCATGTAGGGGCAGGACAAGAGGGAATGGCTTTAACCTGAAAGAGGGTAGGTTTAAATTAGACAGTGGGAAGAAATTCTTTACTGTGAGAGGGACAAGATGCTGGAAAAGGCTGCCCAGAGAAGTTGTGGATGCCTCATCACTGAAGTGTCCAAGGCCAGGCAGGCTGGGGCTTTTGACCGGAAGTTAACTCAAACTGGACTGATTCTCTTGATAAGTGTATTTGACACTGAATATGCTTGCTGATGTTATTGTTCAAAGAAAGTTAAGGTACTAGTGGGCTGCTCAAGGATTTCTTTTTTCTTGAATGGCTTTTGGAGAAATACACCAACTTTTCCATTTTATTTTAATTTTACATGGGAGTGGCTGCAACATGCAGTGATGACCATCCAGAAATGTAAGCCCTTCCAGATCAATAGGAAAATATACCTAAAGTAAAATAAATTTTAAAACCAATGAAACAAAACCTATAAAGAATAGCAAATCTATGTCCCTATCAGCCAAGTGTGATGCAATTTCTGAAATTACCTGCTGCCTGCAGACTTTGGATTTAATGCAATTCTGAATATTCTGGCTGTACAATACTATATATAGGTATATACAGTTGGCACTGAGGGGCACATGTGAGAGCACTTACTGAGAGAGGCAACAGTGAAAAAACTCTCAGTGGAAGCAATGAGTGATAGGAATTAAGTAAGAGGGTCAATTGAAATGCCTCAGCTTTAGAAAACCAGGTAATACAAGATTACAGTCCTGGCTGCAATGCTGTTCTTCTCTTCTAAAGCAGGGTTTTTAAAAAACAAAACAAAACAAAACCAAAACTTCTGTGGTCACAATATTATTTTATGACTTTAAATATTGCATGATACAAGGAAAAAAACAGGAAAGGAAATATTGAATCAGGTATCCCCTACATAACATTGACACTAACATTTGTGTTTGCAATGGAGATTACTGAGAAGGATGAGAAAGAAAAAGAAGTAATAAAGTAACTATTTAGGGTTTAGGTACTTAGGAATTTTCCATGGCACAGAATCCCTGCAACTTTTAATACATCGCACTCAATATCTATGCTATACGTAAATTTATATAGATGAATTACCTTTATTAATAAATAGCCTGGAATACCTCAGCCATTCTTAAAATCAAGGGCAGCGGATAGATAAGAAAAATGAGACTAGCCAAGACCTCAGATTCTACAGCTGTGAAGAGGGCTACATGAAAGTATCCAAAAATACAAAGAACATGTAAAACAAGGCCTGAAGTGTAATGGAAGACCATCGAGATGGAAGGCAACATAAAGGGAAATATTTCCAAGCAGATGGCTCCTTTTAACAAGGTACTTTATTATGATCTTAAAGTACAGTCTTTTAAACCAAATGCATTGACATGTAGAAGTAGTTTTTCTTTGAACAATTTTCTGAAAAGTCTTACTTGGGCATAGCATGGCTTCCCTTCTCCATCACAATTTGCTTTCTAGCAACAACTCCTCAATCTTTTCAACTGGACAGGACTTCAGCTGTAAAACTGCCCTTCATTCAACAGTGCAGTAGAGAACCAAACATAACCAGTAGTCTGTTATCCCCAGAGGAGTTTTAAAATCTGTGCAAGAACCCTCTTGCCTCTGTTGTTAGTACTAGAAAGAATTTGGCCTGTCCCAAATAGTTAAGGCTCTTTCAGGTTTAGCTGAATACAAATTTGACCTAATATTTGGATTTGGATTAAAGGCCAAGCACTTCACACTTATGCTAATGTCATGGATCTCATTGATAGGTGATTTAAGTGAGCTCTGCTGAAGACCATTCCTTACGCTCTTTCAGAGGCCAGAACTGATGTAGAGAAATACAATTACTGAAGCTGCGTACATCAGCAAGCGCTTTGAAGAACCATCAGTCCTTCAAAACCTGTGCTAGTTGCCTACTGATTTCCAGGTACAGTTGAGAACCTTCACATTGAAGTGTAAAGGCCTAACTGGCTTGCATATAACTGTTCTTGCTTTATATGCTTGCTTCTATGCTTTATATATCTATTCAAGATAAGCTATATATATACCCACATATAAGACATACCTAAATTAATTAAATAATGTAAACAGCAGAGAAAACTTTTTTGATGACAAGTAGGGTCTACAATAAATCCTAGCAAACGTACTAATGGAAAAATCAGTTTCTTTTAAATCATACTGCTGTCAAATATTAGAAACAGATAATGTCTACAAGTATTAGCAATCACTTGGAAGTCAAGCAATCTATTACCCTGTAGTACTCTACCACAATTTTGATACCATGAAATTCTGATTTGCTTACTTCAAAACCCAATCTTTGTCCCATCTCTGAATATTCTTTTTAGTATTCTGATAGTCAATCTTTATTTTTAAAATGTTTATTATTTTGAAAACTGCATTTGCACTTTTCAGAGGAAGCTGGGATATTGACACCTGAAAACAATTCCTTGGAGATACCAAAGTTTCAGTATTATCACACTCACTCACTCATACACATAAAATTATATTAGATTTCATAGGACAGATACTTCTTTTTTAAGTAGAGCTCTGAAGGCATGACTTTTATTCTCAGGGGAAAAAGGAACAGACGAGATATCTATAACCTTACAGTCTGCATGCTGTGCATGTCATGTAGCAATAAATAATTCATACTTTGACCTTACTGGATACCTTTTACTCATGGATTTCAAAGAGCTTTTGCAGAGGTAGATATATGTTTTATTAGCTGAAGTTTATAGATCTCAGGATGAAGAGACATAAAATGACCTATTCAAGGTCATTTAGTAAGCCACATGTATTTAAACGGGTAGTACCAGGTATGCTGCCTCTTTGACTCAGGTTGCAACTTGCAGTGACACTACGAGAACAGGCAGATACTGCCTTAAACTTCAATGGTACCCGTGAGAAAGCATGATGGATATTAGCTCTTTAAAAATACAGAAGTCTAAACATATTTTTGGGAGAGAAAGGTGAAAAAATTACTAATTCTAGGCATGTGGAATCATGATAGCACAGAAATTCTCCAGAATAATCTTGTGTAAGCACCCTGGAAAGGGCACTGGATCTACAGGCTTGTGGATCTACAGATCTGTCAGGATCTGTTAAACAGGGATCAGAAAAAAGCTGTCCTCTTCCACAATGCGATGTTCTTGGAGACATATCAGATACTGGAGTGAACCTGAAGAAAATAGCAAGAGTTGTAGTATACAACTATATGAATTGTACAGAGAGGTGACCAGTCCATTCAGAAAATACTACATTTTAGAAAGACTGATTTTACTTCCACAACTTTACCAGAAGATACACTGCCAGGACTTTAGCTAGGTAAACCAGAACTGAGTCACATTAAAAATTCTAGGAAACACTTCTATTTTCATGAGAACATTTAGGAGAATGTAGCACTGGGAAGACAGTTTATTTATTAGTTAACACCACAGCCATAATGCTTTGGATTAAATACTTAGTCTTGCAATTCTCTGAACTGTCTTACCTAACATTAAGTACAGGGCTCCATTCACAGCCTTAACCGTAAAGATTACGTGTAAATCCTTTCTTGAATTAAATTCAGAATGTTCTTGCTTTTCAAGATGGAGTCCTTATGTTGTCACAGACTACGGAGAACTTTTAAGTATATAACATGCATACATTATCTGTTCAGTTGCCCTCTGAAGTGCAGGAGTTGTAGTAGCCAAGGTCCTTTTGCGTTAGCCAAGAAAGATAACAAAGAAACAAGCCTTGGGTTGTTTCTTTTGCTTGTGTTTGTTTCTTTTTCTTTTTCCCCCAAAGAAAGAAAGTACTATAATCTGCCACAGAGGGAGCTTACTCTGTTCAAATAACATGATGTTTAAACAAACCAAAGATTTCTATTTTACAGGGGAAAGGAATTATCACCACTGGCTTATAACAATTGGTAGTGAAACACTGTTTTGTTAAAGGTCAGCACTTCAAAGCTAGATTTCACTAACACCATTACCGAAATGTTTCCTCTACAGAAAACGAGGTTTTAAAACGAAAAAAGAAATCACAAAAAACACACACTTCCTTATTCATCACGTACTAAAATGAGGTAAACCCAAAACCTAGTTACTGACGCACAAAAGTATTATTGTGGGGGAAAAAAAACAAAACAACCTGACTTGTCTATGCCATCAGAATGAAATGGAGTTTAAAGACATAAATCATGGACTAAGAAAAGACCGATTTGCCAGAATTTTCCTGGGATTAATTAAAGGGGAGTAATTTTAAATCCTTCTCTTCTTTCCAAGCCTCCCCAAGCTGAATTTACTCCATTTAAGTAACAAATGAAAAGTAGGTAGGGAGGCATGTTCCAATCAAGTCATCTACAGCAAAGTAGTCTGGTTTAGAGAAGAGAATTTTTTAAGCTTTCAAAATACAAAATCGATCCAAAGACCAATATTGCTCTGCACAAATAGAGTCCTTCAGACAGTAAAACGAAATGTGCATGTCATCAAAAATTTCCTGCACAAGACTTACAAGAAACCTTCTGAAGCCCTGATATTTATGCCCAACTGCAAAAATATTTGAATGTAACAGAGACATAAGTAAAGCTTCTTGTTGGAGTTCAGTGTCTGATTCTGCTACCCTACCGCTGTCATGTAAACAGGAGTATCAGCACTGAGGACTGGGATAAACACAAGCCACCGTGCGAAAGGTGAGGGACAATTACCACGCACAGCACATGTTTCATCACAGCTCTCCCCACACCATCTCTGTATTTAAGCTCCTTACTTTTTTTTTCCCCTCTGCTACTTTCACCACCTGTGCTTAAGCAGAAATTATTATAATCTTATTAGCTGTAAGTGGTCACGTCTACAAACATGGGAAGGGTTGGTGCTTGGTGCCAATCAGCTTTCACTAATCTGCACCCTACCGGTGATCCTACTGCTCGTTGGGATTGACTGTCAGAAGGTCAAAACCATCCCCTGAGCCAAGAGGGGTACAAATGTCATGTTTCTGCCTCCATTCCTTCTGCTAAAGGCATATATCAACCTAACTTCCATATCTTATAGAAAGTAAATGTATCTGGTTACTTTTTTCATTTTGTAGGTATTTGTTATGCCACATATGTTGTGCAAAGCCAGTGATCTTCACAGCTTAAGTGGGGAGAAGAGAAAATCTCTCTCAGATGATCACAAACCTTGGGAATGGAAATCTGCAGAGTTCCTCACAAATAAAGATTCAGCACTTCCTTGTAATAAATATTTCACCTTAATTTTGATGCTTTATGTTAAAAAAAAGCCCCCAAACAAACCCCAAACTCTAAATCTACACCTTATCTACTTTTCCACTAGAAACTTAAATGTATCAGGAAAAACAATTATTTTAGCTAAATCTGTATAGGCAGATTACTACTTTTATCCTTCAGCTATAAAGCCAGCAGTTATCTTGGTGAGCAGCATGAAAATATCTGTGCTATAACCTATGTATTAATTTTTGTAATGATTATACAATGGTTGACAGACAACTTAAAAACTTATCAATATCCAGAATATTCTTGTGACAGTAATTCACTTGTAGTAACCTAAATATTATTGGTATGGCAGTGATGGTGCCCTCTTGCCACACTAACTTCCAAACCAAATTAGACCAGGTACTGACACAGGTCAGAAATGCCTTGATATGGAACAATAAGAAAAGATTCCACCAGGTTTGGAAAGTTGTCTTCTGGAGGCAGAAAAAGCCCATGACACTTCACTTGAATCTGTATGCAAGGTGTGGTCTAAGAAATTACAGCTTTTGTCCACTAGTCTGTCAGAGCACATGTAAAAGAAAACTAAACTAGGTATTTAGATAACATTGAAAGAAAACTAAGCTTAGGCATATTGCACACAGGCGTTTCACCTACTTACCAAAGTGCAGATAAGAACTTTTTGTGCCACTTATAATGGAAACGTACATACTTAGCTTTGAGTGATACCAGAAGAGTCATTTTAACTATTTTATTTCCAGCAATGATTAGAAAATAGGAGCATCTCTCTTATATGGTGACAAGAATGATCAGAATTAAAAGAATATGAAGGCACTATAAAGCACATGGCACTTAAAGCTTTAATATATCTTTGCTTACATTTTAAAGCAGCATACAGGGTATGCATTAAGTAACTGTAATTGTTGGAGATATTTGAGGTACTGAAATACAAAAATACAAATAAAAAATTGTTATTTACAAAACAGCTATGAAAAGTTCACATCCTTCAATTAGATTTAATCAATGAAACTACAAGAATAATTGCATATTATTTCAATAATGTTTCAATAGCAACATTTCAACACCTTTCAGGTCATTTCAATACTTTTTTGTACTTCAAAAAAAAAACCATGAGAGAACATAACTAGACAAAAATCAGAATATTCTGTGATTCTGAAAATCACTTTCTTTCCCAAGTATGAAACCCATCTTTTTAATTAATTACTCTTTCTACTCCATATATTAAGAAAATTTTCTTTTTATATAGAGTTGGTTTTGGTTTTTGCATCTCCCAAGTACAACAAATCCAGACCACCTCTATGAAGTTGGTGCTTAGGAGGCAGAAAGCTGACAGTAACTTGCCCCTATTTTCAGGTGAAATAGCTGTCATGCAAATGAACTCCAATTCATTAAAGTCATAAACACAAGAGACAACCACCTCACACTGAAAAATTATGTTACTACCCTTAGATTAAGGTTACTGAACGACTTTTTAACGAGGTCTGTGTGGTAACCGTGCCAGCCCACGATCTCTGGCAGAGGCCTCTGTAATGCCCGCAGCCCAACCTCAGCGGGGAGCACAGGGCAGCACTGTGGCTCCTGAGCCTCCTCTGAAGAGCTGGGACGTCAACAGGTCCAGGCAGATTTTGAATGCAGCTGAAACCTGGTGATCTGAAGGCTGTTCATCAGTAAAAGAGGGGAATGCATGGCAAGGACGGGGGCGGGGGGGGATTTTTAACTGACTTACAGTTTTTGGGGTGTGGGCAGTGTTTGTGTGTGAAGTGGGTTATAAAACTGTGGAAGGAATTAATCTACCCCAGTGTGTGCTGTTTGGAATTTAAGGAGAGTAGTTTTCATTTCACTGTATTTTAATAACCAGGAAAATTCTGAAATCTTGTGTGACCAGATCAAACTCAGGTAGTAGTAGTCACTGAGCTGTTTAAGTGCCTTAAAGCTTGCAGCAGCAGCTCTTTGCTGCAGGTACAGGCATGGCTAAAATGAACACAATTTGTCTTCAAAATGAAATGGAATTAAACTCAGCAGTCTATGTACAGTGCAAGCTTCAGCATGATTTAAAAGGAAAAAAAAAGAAAAAGAAACAAAAAAAACCCAGCCCAACCAACAACCCTTTATTTTATCAGTATTTGAAATTTCTCCCTTCGTCCAAAGAGCATTTTCCCAGTATCTTATTTAGCTTACTACCATATGCTTGCAATTTCTACTCTCCATAGAAGTCATTCTGAAAAACCAAAAGAAAATTTTTGTGAACCACAAATATAATAAAATAACCCCCTCCATGAAATAGTCTAAAAAGCTTGGATTGCTTCTGCTCTACCTCCCCACATCTGGCACACGCATCAGATTACAGGCCAGCAGGCAATGCAGAGACAGAAAGGGAGATAGTGGCTGGATCACAACTAGAAGGAAGCGTGCCTTCTATAACTCAGACTCTTTCCTCAAATGCCAATACGTCAAAGCATGAATAAAAAGAAAAACAAACAACGCCCCCCCCCAACCAAACCAAAACAACAAAAAAACTCCCATTACACACAAACCAACACCACCACCACCACCCCCCCAGTTGTGGCACATGTCTGCACATGTAGATACATGAGACACACAACCACCCAAAAAGTAGTGAATTACACAAAACATGCTCAGATGACTTCAGAACTATCAGTCTGTGCCAAAGTGCAGCTGGACTTCTGATTTTGTAAGTGACAAAGTTTACAGGAAAATAGCAATCATTGCTTTCTAATTCATAAGCCATTTTTACTTTTTCTAGTTTGCCATGTGTTTCACACGTAGAAACAAAACCAAAAGCTACTGAATTATCTAAATGCCACAATATAGTAAAACAAACAGTTTATCAATGTTTTTTTCAATATTTTAGTTTTGCAAACTTAAAACTCAACCAGAAAGATGCATGCATCTATAGAAGGATCTAAGGAGTTGGTTGGGAGCCTTGTTTCCCACACCTCTCTCAAACCACATTCTCCTTATCCCTTCAAGCCCACATCAGCAGCACAACAACATAAAACTTTCACCGAGTCTTTCTAGCTTAGCAATAAATCTACTGTAGTCCAAATTATCAAAATTATTCAGATCGTTCAAATGATTTTTTTGTTCCAAATGGACTTGGCACACTAGTCAGGAACTTGTCGAGTCAAACACGAGCAACAAAAGTGGAATTCTTCTTGCTAAGCTAATTGATGGCCCTACAAAAACGAAACGCAACTGCATATTCAAAACTTTCAAAGACGCACTGTATTAGAGTTGCAGAGCGCCTTCCCCTCAGTGCCTGCTGTAATACGATCATAATTGCTGTGAAAGGGCGAGAGACTGACTATATGTTAAATCCTGCCATCTGTAGGTGCTTTACACAGTTCCATTTGCTGCTGCCGGGTCAAAAGTTTACCCTATTTTTGCTTGTTCATAACCAATCACACAAGTCTCCGCTATGTGTAATCTTTGACCTACTCTCAAAGCAATTTTTGTATTATATAGTCATATGATTACACTGAAAAAACCCACACATTTTATTAAGAATACACTTCTTGTTGGTTAGATTAATAATTAGTATTATTTCCATATTCAGTAAGCATACTGTACTGACCTTGTTTTCTTCCCAGTTAACTCCCTTGGAGCACAGTCACTGTGCCATGAATTCTCCAGCATTTCTGGCTGGTTGCAATCCAGAACCACATGCAAAACAGGGCTGGAAAGTATTCACTGTATCTGTCATTTTAAAAGTAGGGGGAAGGAACTGTAAACACTTAAATTAATGTTCACAGTGAAAACAAAAATATGTTTCTGAAAATTAGGGTTGTCATAAGAATATCCTTGCATATTTACCTTAAACACTAAATATGCAAAAATGTACTGCATGGAAACATTTATGCTACTGATATTATTATTATTAAATCTCTAAGGAACAAGTAGTCCCATGAACAACAGAATTAATTAAGCCTCATCTCCCACAGATTTATACCTTCTGGTTGCTTGACTGGTGTCTAGCTTTGAAGGAAGCATTTCCCACAGTCAGGACATTTGTTTAAAGCCTCTCTTTTCCCATCACTAGAATTCCCAGGCAACTAATAAGATTATTTCATGCTGCAACCTTTCCCTCTGTCAGGGCACCTTTAGGTGCTTTCACCTATACTCAGCTGCTTATTTTCACAAAACTTGTGGGATCTGAATTTTGAGATCTCCACTGTGCCAAAAAATGTGATCAAAATCAGTGATAAGTTCCAAAGATACTGGAGGACATGAAGGGATGTATATGTATCTCCACAAGTGCACAGTGTGACCTCATGAGCCTTGTTTCTAAAGGAAAAGAGGCTAAAATAAAGGAGAATATATGACCTTATTACTATTTCACAGAAAGCTAATTTAGATGGACAAATTAAACAGCTGGCTACACTAAAAGATCACAGAAAAGTAATACCACAATATTTAAATCTATCTTATACATTTTGCTAGGCAGTTTTTAAAGAAATGATGGGTCCTGTTTACCTTCTAATGAGATATAAAGAGATACTTTTCATTAATCTACCATTTATGCAAGTGTGTTCTGTCTTCAAGAATATAAACAGAAGTCAGCACAGGCATGAATAATTATATTGCTCCATTTTACATTTGGCTCTTAGTTGTTAAACCCTTAGTAAATGTAATTAGAGAATATAAGCCAGCCCATGCCACTGAGATCAGTTAAGTAATATATACCAGAGAATAATCAAACAAATAACAGCATTAAGCTACTTCTAAGCAGGTCATACAATATATTCCCATATAAAATTCTAATAAAGTCAAATCATTTACTAAAAGACAGAATAAAAATTATCCCAAATAAATGAATCAAAATATAGATTTTAAGGCCAAAACAGTCCACCATCTCACCTCTTGTACAATAAAGACCATAGGATTTTACTTTGCACCAATTACAGCAAGGATCAAGACCTTACATCTGCAAGCACATCCCTTTAGAATGCTATACATGAAGTCATACACTACTTCCACGACATACTACTTCCACAGACTGAGCACTGTTAGTCAATGAGATGTTTAGAAAACAGAAAAAGCTACTGATAATGCTGCATTTATTTTAAGCAAACAAAAACCAAAGTAAAATTGAAATCAACACTTTAAAGCAATGAAAGAGATTTATCTAACTGGAAAACACATTGGCATATATTATTTTATATATAAATCCAAAATAATGAATTATAAAATGATTGATACTAACAATCATATACCAGACATTAGCTATTAGGTATTACCCAAAATTCTATACAACACAGATGTTTGTTATACATATTGTATACATAAATATAAAAAATAAATAAACTGTGTGCACATTTACACACAGCATTCAGACATCTGTTAACAGGACTGGTATCACCTATGATCCAGGCCACGAACAAGGGAATAGTCTTTTGCCCAGGGGAAAGCAAGATGGATGTTGTTACAGGAAACCTACTCCACTCAGCTTATTGTCAGCAAAATGAACAGTGGGAAAAGTGTGGCATCAAAGACGAAACAAGGAAAACAAGGCAACAGAACTGACTCTTAAGAACACGAAGGGGAAGACTGAAGGTACCCAAAGGTACCTACAACATGTCTGACCACAGGGAAACTTTATCCCTTGGCAGAAAAGTCTGATCTAGAGCAGAGCTCAAGCAACCACAGGAGATGACAAGACTGAAGAAATGAAGTTGAGAACTCAGGAAACCTGACTCAAATCCCAAGGTGATCCAGTGGTGTGGAAATGTTATAAAGCCACTTGACATTTTTTTTAAATTTCTGCATCTCTTATTTTTCTACAATGCAAAAAGTAATTTTAGAAAGTTTGCAACTGAGCATGAATTTATACTATTCTTTACAATACTGGAGTAATTTGGAGAGTTCAACACTGACCTTGGTAATGTGGTTAGCTGACTCATGAGGGCCCCACTCCTGATAAGGAGAAACAATCTGTCCCAGCAAAGAGATGTTTCATACCACAGCCAGAGGCTTAGGGGAATTTACAAGTACCTGGGTTTTATGTAGGTCCATAGAGCAATGACATGAGGGACCTGTGATGCAAGAGAATTTCTTTCTTTCAGGTTTATTTAAGAACAATTCTGCTATACGTATTAGAGACCAGGCCAATTGCAGTAACTCCTTACAACAATGCATATATTTCCCTATTTGACTGTACTTGAATTAAACAATCCAAGTTATTTATTTAAATACACATACACAAAAGTAACAAGTCTTTTCTACCATCAGGTGAAAGAGCAAGTTATAATAATTTGAGATCTTAGAGCTACCACCCAATTTGTACATGATTTTTCTATTGTTTCATTTTTACCTGAACCGCCTTCATTAGTACAAGAGGTTAATGATTTCCTAAGTGTGAAAATTCTTAAAATGATGACTCTGAAAAATTACCAAAGTTAAAATTTCCAAACCATATAAAAATCTAAATCTTAATTTAGTATTTAACCTTATGATGATAAAAATACACAACCAAGTGTGGAGATGATTGTTAGAGGCATTTGTTTTGGATGATCCACACAGATTTAAAAAGTATTTTCGTGCTCTCACATAATGGGTATGCATATTATCTCAGTATAATAAAACCTTAATATACTATCACTGCATACCAATGAAGAGTACACATACAATTTTATACATTTTATTAATATAATTATTTGTTTATATATATGCAGAGCTTTCCAGCTTTCCATGGTTTTTTCAGGTTTAATAGGTACAGTCTTAATCTTGCAATATGCCTAAAAGGCAATATAAAACTATAATATCAAAATCCACTCAAAAAATAGTATTTGACTTGTTAAATGGCAACTAGAAGTTTTCATCTGAATTATCTCACATACAAATGAGATGCTTTTTTACATGGCATGGGAGCTTGTAATTGATAAGGTAACTTTTAATGCAGTTTTAAAGGATATTATTTTCTATTAAAAGAGGTCACTTAGCAGAAGGAACTGGAAATTCTATTTCAGTACAGTCCCCACTTCCCAGTCCTTGGGGTAGTCACCAACTTGGCCAACCTGCACATGCCCAAGTAGCTATTTTAGAAACGTTGTCAAGATGTCCTCATACAAATAAAGCTGGATCACAGGTGAAGGGAGAGACTTCCACTCCCTTGGAGAGAACCCTCTGGGTTGTGGCAAGCCTCCAATACAGTCCACTTGCTGGGCAGCATTTGATGCTGCAAACCTGCTCTCCATCTCCTTTGGTAAAAAGCAGAGCAGATGGAAATTTCCTGTATGCTGGTCTTGGCCCAGAGACTACTGTTTGGACCATACTCCTCCAGGAATAAAAGCAATCCATTCATTGCATCAAACTGACTGGCCCTACTGTCCTGTTTTACAACCCTGGTCAATCCCTTAAGTCAGTGATAAAACACAGCGCAATGTGAGCACATTTCATCGCTTGTGCGTGGGCTAGGAACTAAGCCATGAAGGAAAATATGGCCATGTCACGCTAAGCAAAGAAACACATGAGTAACTCTGGCAAGCACCTAAGATAAGGCTCTTCTGAATGACTGAAGGTAATGTTATATTAGTGCTATAATAAATTATTACCTACAGACACAGAGTAAGCAGACACAGCAGCAGAAGGTGTACAACCATCCTCTTCAGACTGGCAGCTGTAACAATGAATAGGAAAAAATCCTTTATATAATTAAAAATGCTGTGTCCTGAAAGTTTCCAAATTTTATTTAGTATGAAAAAACCCACTTCTGTATATGTAGCAACCATGGGTTTTTTACAGGATAAAAATGAATTCTGACTTTCATTGGTCCTCCCTTGTCTCTCCTGCTAAATCATACCCAAAAACACAAGGGAGCTCAGAGCAGAACTCTGTCCTGATTTCTGTTTCCTTTGCAAACACTGTTAGATGTATCTTGGTTGTTACACAGAGGCTCTTAAGATTTTTTTCTGTCAAAACTCCATTCCGAAATATAAGTCGAGGTTCTGCTCATTGATGTAGCTCTTCTGGTTGTTCCAGTGACAACAGAATGGGTTAGATAACTTTTCCTCAAGAAATGAAAACTAGGGACAGAATGAAATAGTCCTTTTAAGGACTTTCTTGCATAAAGACAAAAGATGGTCACTATGAATGTATGATATTCCACTATTTATCTGATAGTTGAGGAGGAAAGCTAAGAAAGGGAAAGGAAATGTTCCATATTATGTTTAGGACAGAGTAATCTTTGTTGAGCTCTGCCTAGAGGTTTCTCACAGTGCTTTGCAAAATGCAGTGCTACCTACATATGAAAAGGTTTGCTGTCAATTACCATATGCAGCAAGTGCTGCAGCTTCATTAACCAAGCAGAGCTTCCCTGGAGAAACTCTTCTGGGAGAGCAAACTTTCCTTGGAAAGGCTCTTCTGTGGCTCTTTCCAGTGAGCAGACTACATGGGGAATATTCAGTAGGTATTTGCTGCTCAAGTACATAATATCAGCAGAGACAAAGAAGTGTGACAGGCATTTTCTGGATGAAAAGTAAGGGCTCTCCTCAAAGGCTTCCCAAGCAGCCTAAAACATATTTGAACCAACTCAAGAGTATACGTGAGCAGAAGAGGAACTCTTTCCTATCCTTTTGTACTCATGCTTTTCTGTCACACTACGTGCATGAGCAGAGTCAAAGGCAGGATGGGTGAATTAACTCAGAAAAAAAAGCTGTCCAAAAAAGCTGAGCAATCAGTCCTCAAAAAATTAATGATAAAAGACTTTGAATAAAGCCAATTTGTAATGGAATGTAAGAAGGGAAGTCCCTAAAGAGAAAAACTGTCTACCAGCTCTGCAGCAGGTTTTGCTGCCCCATGCAGTTTACCGTGGCAAGAAGCCAACTTGGCAAGGCTCGCTCTTCTCCAAGGAGCCTGGCAGTGTGCCAGCCACACTCACAGGTCTCATTGCTGCTGCCAAGCTCGAGGGGCAACTGAAGACCCTCTTCTGTAAATCTGCAGATCTGCTTATGACTGGGAATATTTGTGTTTTAAAATGTTCTTAACCAAGTCAGGTTCTCTCTGTGTTTATACAGTGACTGAACAGGCGAAACAGAATACTTAACCCAGCTAGAGAAAATGAGCCACAGATTGTTAATTATATGGCTATTTGCACTTTGACTGGAGGAGGAAGTAAGCTGGTTATAACTACTTTGGGCTTTACTCCTGCAACTGCATTGAAACCACATTTATGACAGCTGAAACTGTGCAATTTTATATAAATGTGGGTGCTTCCTGTTTTTGAAACAAGTCCTTGTCTGCTTGCCCTTACCTCACGGGGTAACATCACTGGAACCAGAACATATTAAACATGCTCAGTTCTACAGACCTTAAGATCTTATTTTACCAACTGTTTTTACATGTGTAGATAAAACTCATATATTGGAATATTGCTGCTGAGCATCTCTATTTCTAGAACCTAACTGTACTCCTCAGGCATTAGGAAACACATGGTTTTCCTGTGTGAGACTGAAAAGCCCAGCTACCACTGTGGGCGTGCTCAGTCCCTGGTGACGTGGTCATTGTCACTTTCAGATAGGGAGGCAGGTACATTGCACTCCTCTGGCAGGCAGGCTGCACTCTGAATAACACATGCAGGCAGATCTCTCTTCTTCTGTTCAATATGCAGTATTTCAAGTAATTTGTAATAGCAGCTTCTTATTTTGCACAGTATAGTATTCATTTCTCGTTACAAGTATATGTTCAATTTTATAGGCAGAGTGTGGGGAGTAACATAGTCCTTTTTGCAGAAATTGAAGAAAATCACAATTTGACTAGAAGACAATTTTGAAAGTATCATTTAACAACCCTAATAAGAAGCAGTATGTTTCCTGTCCTTTTCTCTCATTTTTCTTATTTGCATTAATTGGATCTCACAAAGCAAACTTCTGCAATGAGTACAATTACATAAATCAGCACTCTGCTTTTCCAGTGACAGTCATTTTCCTACAAGATTACAGCAGGAAGATTGATCATACTGTTCAGTTGAAAAGCAAAAGCATATCTAGTAATCCTGATGATAAATTGTGATAATTTTTACATAAAAAAGACCCCACCCACATTTAATTTACAATGTACTCCTCCAGATTTATTTTGGGACATACTGCTTGAAAGTCAAATGCACCTATAAAAATGCATGATATTTATGGTCAAAACCAGCAAAATCCTTAACAGAGAGAAGGGGCAACATTTCTATTACCTTTGTTTTGCTCTCCAAGATCACAAGTCTTATTTTCGACCATTAGATCCCTGCCTTTAGCTATAGGCACTTGCTGGCTTCACAGTCCTAACAGAGTGAACACTTATAGACCTCTTAGTCTCACAGTGAAAGAAGATTAAATAAAGATTCAGTTTAAGAGTCCTTGTGCAAAGACTTTCAAGTAAAAGAAACACTAAAGCTAAAATTTCAAATTCAATTACACCTGATTTACTGATTTCTCTCTATTTAACTTTCAAAGTAAACCCAGTATATAGTTGAACTCGTACATTTCTCAAAAACCCTTCTTTGTGTCCTTCCTGACTCAAGTCAAGGCATGGTTTTGAAGCCAATTTAGAACTACAAGAGGCTGGTCCTGCCATCCCTCTCTTCCAGGCCATCTTCAGCAAAGACAATTGTCCAACTCTGCAGTTACGAAGTTCAAAGAGTTCAAGAGCCAGTCAAGTGACCCAACCAAAGATGCAGTTAGTTGACCACTGGTTTGGCTCCCTGAGCCAGCTCAGCCCAGAGTCACAGCTGTTGCAGCGCTGGCAGGAGCCAGGTAACACCTCAGCATGGAGGGTGCAAGCCACACTTCTGGAAGATGTTAGACCAATGCTAGCTGCAATGATGCTGCATTTGCCGCATCTCCACAAAACCTGATCCCATGTTCAGTCCCTATCCTCCAAACACAGAAGGACAAAAAAAAAATCCAAC
The DNA here is from genome assembly GCA_013396655.1 of Campylorhamphus procurvoides. NCBI lineage: Eukaryota > Metazoa > Chordata > Aves > Passeriformes > Dendrocolaptidae > Campylorhamphus > Campylorhamphus procurvoides. The sequence goes on along the minus strand of WBMV01003394.1, from coordinate 62,301 downwards.
TCCTGATGTGCATCTAAAGCTGCACAAATTAAAGAGATTCACTGAGCTATGAAGTCTCAAGTCATCTTCTGACTTTTTTTTTTTTTCAGTGAAGCCTACTGTTTCTACATGGAAGTGCTCAAGTCCAGATCTTTGCAAAATTTATTCCCCGAAGTAATGCAAGCATTTCTAATAAGGAAAAGAAAAAAAGGACTTAATGAAGGCAGCATAGATTAGCTGAATGACACATCATAGTGGAACAATTCTTCTGTTAAAGACCATGCAGATGTTATGATGGAGGCAAAGAAAGCCTTTCTTTAGCTACAGCACAGCTGCTGCATACAACTTCAAAAAGACTTGGCACAGGATTTCAGCCACAAAACTTTCCCCTCACTCCATTTCATGAACATCATCTGCAACTTCAGTGAGCTGCACCAAGGACAAAAACAACACACAGGGAGTTTGGAACATCTTATCAGCAGTGGGGCAGCTTCTTGCACTGCCAATACTCACATGCACCTTCAGAAAACTCAACTACAAATCTCCATTCCTTGTCAGCCTAGCAATTCCTCAAAAACAATGATATCTCACACTGCTGTCCCTCCTATTTATACTTCCATTTTCTTCTGTTTTAAAGAAGACAAATTACTACATAAATAACATATATTAAAGTTTAAAAAATAGATGCAATTAACAGATAATTTCCTTTCCTCTTTAAGTAATATTAAAAAGTATTATCAACTTCCGTTCACATCCTTCATACACTAAGCTACTCTGAACAGACACCCTGACCACAAAGCTGAAAATGCCATAGTTTGCAATCATATTGAGTGCACATGCTTAATGCCATTCTTGTATTTTCCATTTAAATATATACTACAAAGAAAATATATATTCACTGTCTACATTCAAAGTTCAGCCTTCCCCTTTAAATGCATCAAAGTACTACAGCCAGCTATATGCAGTACATAAGAACCTGCACTGGTTTTATATATTTAACAGTAAAGGACACAGAAGTTATCTTGATTGGCATTACACTCGTGATTTCCTTTCAGTGATATATTGTTAGGAGATGTACCTGAGAACTTAAACTGCTTTAAGAGGCATGTATATGTATGAGATTGAATTAGAGCATTCCTGACACATGGGAATCTTAGAAACTGTTTCAAATTTCTCCCTTTTTTCCTTCTTTTATTAGTTCATATGACATCAGCTCACTAACTCTGTAACTTTCTTAGGCATCCACCACATGAAGCCATAAACTTCTTTGTCACCTACAATATTTTTTCCACAACTCTGAAGCTACAAAGAATTGGTCCAAATGAGAAAACTGCAACAGGAGCAACTAAAATTCAATTAATGTTCAAACTTTGTCAGTAAAACAGAGTAGAAAACAATGCAGAAATGAAGAAATGTAAATAGAAATGTGCCAGAAGGCTATTTTTTAAAAGTTGCTCAATTACTTCATTACCAAGAACTTGATACAAAGCTGGAAACCCACACCTTTAAAGACTATTAGTAATATTGATTAAAAACAGTGAAGAAAACTCATTAGAGCAAAAGTAAAGCTTAAAATACTAGAAATACTAACCACAATATTACTGTATTCATGAAAATGTGATCTACTTTAATAATAGCAAAAAATTCAGGAATATAGGCTCTAACCGCTGACTCTACTGATCTTATAACACACCATCTACTTCTCAGAATTAGTAACAGACTCAGGAAAATGAACCAATTTGTTCAACAGATGTTTCAGCTGACTCAAAGAAATTTTACTTTTCTATTGTAGAAATAGAGTGCGCTGAATAAAATTCCACTATTATTAGCAGCATTCACAATATATTAGCTCATAATTAGCTTCCATTTCCATCTTTTCTTTCTTTCACACAACAGAAAACATTTTCCATGCTGGATTATATGTGACACTGAAATAAAGTAGGCACATCGATAAAACAAGTCACCCTCCTCCTCTTCCCTCCCACCTCCTGTTTTATGGGATACACAGGAATGGCAGAGTTCTTATTTTCCTTGGCGTTCCTCTCCCCACATTAGCTGATAATCTCCCCCGTGTAGCTGTGCCAGCGCGCTGCCCTGCAGGCCCACAACACCCCTGCTGTTCCAGTCCCGTGCTTTCCTCCAGCGGGCTCTGCGAATCGTGCGATCCTTTCGTAATATGTGCTATTGCATCAGTCTAATTGCAACATAATTCTCGATGCTCTAGGTAAAGCAAATAATTTCATTTTTAACTTCTGCTCATAAAATACAGATTGTCTCCCTGCCGCCCTTTTTGTTTATTTTTAAGGATTTAAAGAAAGACTTGCACAAACTGCACAGCAGTAGTCAAACAAAAATACCTCACGTTTTCTTAGAAAGCGGCACTTAAAAATATTGCTCAACACCTAAAGCATTACTGCAGCCTTTCACAGAGCCATATGCAGTAGATCCCCTGTGAGCAGGCTGGAAAGGGAACACACATTCTTACTCTGTGTATTTAATATAATATTCAGCCATTATCAAAGCTTTATGGTTTTTTATTCTCTCTCTTCCCTGTAATAGAGAGTAACAGCTTATCTGGCAAACACGCTCACTAGGTTTCTAGGCACCAAAGACACGCTGCTCTTGGTTAATTCATAAAATCTGATCTAATGTTATATATTTTGCATTCAGTTTAGCTAAGTTAAAACAATATTTAGCTTAACTATGCCTTGGCCAGAAAATTCTCTGTTATCTACTGATTACAACAGCATTGTAGCTGGCTGTGACATCACACTAGGAAAATACAAATTCTGAGCCTGAGGAAATGCAGATGAAATTCTAAACCCCAAGCCACTCTGATAGTGGCATTACAAACACTGTCTACTTAGTATCTGATACAATAACCAGGCACAAAGAGACATGTGCCTGCAATCAATGATGAATTTACAGGTCATTTTGGTTTTATGTACATATATTATCTGAGCTGACTGCATCAAAAAATTATGTGCTTCTTGCACCCCAAATCATCCTATATGATATAAATGTCTACACTAAAACTAATCTCCAGAGGCAAGCACTCACAGAAGGAAATATCAGCAGAAAACCTAAACTCTGCCTTTGTTTGCTTTTGTGGCACGGTATGTGTCACAGTTGTGTCATACCATTTCCACAGCACCTCTTCCATGTTCAAAAAATTACAAAATTACCACCAACCTAATCTGCTTGTCTCTTGCCATTTGGTGTATGGTCCTATATCTTATTTACTGCACACTGCTCACCTTTTTCTTTTTTTTTTTTTTAAGAAGGAACAATTGATTTCTTTGTGAATTCAATGGCGCAGCTGAGTGCTTCATCAACGAAATTGTTAGTCCTACCATTACTCTGTTACTCCTAATTTAGAATAACTGTATTATTCCTAGCTTCCTAACTAAAGCTGTGACAAGCTTTAAGGTCAAAATGATTCTCTAGTTCTGAAGACAACTTTGTCTCCAGTTTGGCATAACTCAGACCTAATTTTTTTCTCAGAACTTAGCATTACATTGTGCTTTATATAGCACTTTAAAACCACAGCCCCCACTGCTTCACTCCCGGTTACCAGTGCTCAGCACTTTTTCAAGTAAGATCCAAAGATCTCAAGTCATCCGCAAGAAAGCACGACATATACAGTCAGCAAAGACATGAGGAAAGCTAGTTTTGAGCAACTTACCTAGCATCCCCTAGGAAGTCTACAGCACAGCCAGGAAGAGAGTGCCACTTGCCAGGGCAGCATGCAGCTGCGCAGACCACCAGAATGGCTCCTGCCTCCTGCACTCCCCTGCCTCGTCCACCATGCACGTCCCGACTTCTGCTGGAAGTGAGGCAGGGGTACTACTGAGAACACCCTCTTCAAACGCATCAACCAGATTTATTCCCAGAACAAGTCCATCCTGCGCACGGAATGGGAGTCCTGTGGGGAAAAACCAGCACATTTAACCTAGAGGCAACTGCCTAGCCCCAAAGGCTAACATTTTGTAAAGTTATTGAAAACTCCAAGAAGCATCCTATACTAGGAAGCACCAGGCAGCCTTCCTTACTTCAACTGCTGGCATTCCCCTTTCAGCACTTCATAGCTTAACTCATCCAGCTCACTGAAACGAGAACTGTGTAAACCTTAACACCTGAGACCAAACTGAGGAGGAGCAGCTGTGGATGGACAATGACAGAGTAAACCCCATGCCATTCAAGCTGACTTTGCCTTCAATACCAGTTTTGTTGCATGCCTACAGGCAGTATCCAAACAGCATCATTGGACAACAGCATACAGTCCAGCTAGCATTTCTTCAGATGCCACTGTCTTCATCCTAAAGGAACCAATGACTGCCTGAAAAGCTTCACCTGCTCAAAAAATGCTTCTAGGTCATGAAGAACTGAAGTAAAATGGGTTAGCTTCATTCCTGATGAAGGTCACACACAGCTAACAGAGATAATTTAAGCAAATCCATTTTACTTTACATTTGCACTAAATTAGGAGCAGCTCAGTAAAAGTTGCAAAAAGGTAGACTAAGTTCACACAATATTATTGCCGTGATCATTTCCCCCTGCCTGAAGGGGAAAGAGCCTTCTTGTATGATTCTGGGAAACTTTTTCTTTCCTTTTCTCTAATTTAGCAGTTCTTTATCTCAGCGTGAAAAACAAATGCAGCACGCTGTTGAGTAATATACAGAAAAAGGAAAACTTCTCAAAACAGACAATATGTTATTTTAGAGTAAAGTCCACAAACATGGTCCAGAAGAGTGGACCAGAAACTCATTCTTACATGCTCACCAACAGATGCAAATTATAATATGGAATAAATGCACCATGACATCTATCTTTCAATAAGAAACAATTATTTCTAAGGAATGGCTAACTATTCATGTGAGATCATATTTAGTCTAGAGACATTTGATCCATCTAATTCCTAGTGACTATGGCAAAAAAAATTATGGAACCCACATGCACGCTCCTAGAATATTTGTGTTAATTCTTATGAAAAAAAAACCAAGAAGCTTCAACTTCACTGTGTAAAACAAAGTGAGCATTGAAAGCTCATTTCCATTTTCAAAAATTACTAATAAATAATTTTATTATATCTTGAATTCAATTTAGTAACGAAACTGGCTATCAAGCATCTATATTAGCTATATGTACTTTTTAAAGGCCAGAATAATTATCTGTTCACAAGGTACAGTTAAGATGAAAAATATAAGTAGATTGAATTAAGTTTCAATGTACAATTATGGAAACTACACAAAACTTCTTGCTTAAAAAAAAAAGAGAGCAGAATTTCATGCACTATTTCATTTGGCAGAGTATAACACTTGCTGTTGGCAAAGGACTTTTTTCAATGAAGAAAAAGGAAAGAAAAGTATTTCCATTCATAGAGCATTGCCCAAGTGATTAGAAGTATCAGACACTGGTAACTGTCTCTCAACTGTGAGCAACTGCAAAAGATTTTGTTCCTACAGACTGCTATAGTGTGTTCCTAAAAACTCATCTGAAGTCCAGCAGACATCCAAAAAAGCTATATGTTTTTTAACATAAGCTTAGTTATTTGGTCATCCAAATCAGTATTTATGGGCTAAAACACTACATCAACTAGGAAAGCTTTAATGTAAAACAAATCATAAAATGCTGATAATGGAAATGCTTGAAAAGGCTCTGGGACTGCAAGTATTTATGTAAGATTTGTGAATATATAAACACTTGGTCATATATGTCAAGAAAAAGGTGAGTCTCTGTGCAGTGAACTAAACATCAAAAAGACTAATCTTCCTCAGGACAGCATATTCCTACAAGGACCTAAGACAGCTGGCTGAAGTATCTTGAACATCCTACCCAACAGCAAAGACCCATCTAAGACCATAAATTCATTGTAAGGTAAGATGCCCTTTCTCTTTATTTCTAAGTAGTTTCCAGCATTTTTGAAATAGAAATTATTCCTTGAAAACCTTCAACATTTTTCTGTTACTAATACAGTTATCAAAAAAGCCACACTACAATACAAATAGAGTACTTGCTGTGATCAATACTGGTATCACTTGATGAGGATTCTTCTCAATATGGTAAAACTCTTTTGGGAAGCTGTTCTTTAAATCACCATAAGGAAAAATTTCCTACAATACTAAAACTTTCAAATATCTAAAATCCCCAAATTATCCTTTTTAATTTCAAGAAATATTTCAAAGAATTCTATAATCCTATATAACTACAGAATCCTACAGACTGGCATCAACAGAAAAACTACTTCATGCATTGATCAACATATATAGTGTAATTTACTCTTTTATTTCAATCTGTTCAAATAACATGACACAGTGAGTTCAGTATAAAACATTATGGTTCTTATGCAATAAACAGATTCCCACATTAAGGTTACTGCTCCACAATACATTGCACACAGATGGATGCTCACAGCTTGCCCTCACACTGAAAAGTAGATTAAAATGGAAAAGGAAACTTACACCTGTATTCTACTGATTGTATTGACTTTGGGCATATTATTTAAAGGGGGAAAAAACCCAGTGAGTTACTGATACTGACAACAGTACCTACAGCTTCCAGCTGCTGTGGCACTGCATCCTTAGTTTTGTGGCTCACTGTCATATGAAACAAAGCCCTTGTCTTGGAAACCAAGTCAAGCACAATAAGCACCCACAACGCCAACCCTCTGCTAGCCCATCCTTTAACACCATCTGAGTTAAAGGTAATTCAGCTTCAGTTAAATATTTTTACGGTCAAATGCCTTTCCCTTCTTTACAAATTATTGAGAAAACCACCAGGTGCAAAGTAAGTCAAACTGTCACAGCTTTATGGAATCGACTCATGTCCTCCTCTGACTTTTTCTTACAATTTCCAGCAATTTCCAGCACCTCAAGCACTGTTCTGATTGACCAAAGCTTGGTCGTATCATAAGCACTCCTCTTAGACCAATATTTAAGCTCACCTCACACAAGAGAATTTGTTTTCCTTAGTCTATGAACGGCATTGCCAAAAATAGCTACAGAGCAAACAGTAAAGGGTATATAGTTGTATGTAATCCATATGTTATCTACTAAAACAAATCTACTTACTGCCTGTTATGTTTTCAAAACAATACACTTGAGTCTCAGATTTGTGAAAATTGGAAGTTATATACTGATGTGTGATTTAACTTAAATAAATCAGAGAGTTATAAAGGCAAAAGTGAGTAATAGCATGGATACAAAGATACATTGCACAGAAAGCTAACATAAAAGTCTTTAGAATAAATGCAAATACACCTGTAAGCATTCTCTGGCCACTGAACTGGCTCTTAGGACATATCTCAGAATGAAGATGACTCCTGGCATGCATTTGGCTTTGGCAGTGTACCAAAACAAACCTTTTAAAGTTATCCCCTTCCTATTACTGTGGCTTGGAAAAGAAATACACTGTGACCATTTATTTTTGTGAGCAAAACCCCATTTTCGCTACAGGGCTTTATGACTATTTTAAAACTATGCTTTAGTTTTCACTTAAGTAATACTCAAATTCAAACCTACATTTGCCAAAGACACAAGAAAATTCTCCACAGAACAGAGAGTAAGAAAGAGGAGAACTGAGAAATACTGCTCCTAAACATACCAAAATGCATATTATGCACAGGTTCCTTAACAAAATAATTATCATTACACTCTATTCCACTGTTTGTGACTAATTTGTAAGATTCTTTGAATAAAATGTTGTTTGCACTACCTTGCTAATCCAGTAGCGTGCTTAGCTCAGGAATTGTGGATTTTGAGCCTGAAACCCATGTTGAGCAGAGCAGAGAATATATTCTAACAGATACTGTGTGAGGAAACATGAGTTTGGTGCCCCAATGCTTGACAGCTCTGATTTAATATGCTGATTTCTACTCTACTCCCTGGGCTACATTTGTAAAATTTAATAATCTCTTTTATGAGATCCTTTTTTTGAATCCACAAATCCTTCCTCTGGAGGAAGTACCCCAAACACAATCACATTATTCTGGACCAAAATGCTCAAAGTGTGTTGAGTACTGAGCCAACCTAACAGCTAACTACTATTAAAAAGTTCCTGTGCTCCTGCCCCTTTCCTTACATTCATCCTATTCTGCTCAATTTATCCTGCCATACCAAACCTTCTCACTCACTTGTTGATGCTTCTCCCCTTTGCATAGATAGACTAACACTTGCTAGGCCAAAGACCAGGAAACAGGCATGTTTGCTGTCAGGAGAGGGCATCTGTTTAATCTAGACAAGCCCTCTGAACTGCGTAATTCTGCCTCTGCAGCCTGATGACTATTGCCATCTTCCTGTCTTTTCCAACTAAGGAAAAGGAATCCCTGAATACCCCAACCAGCAGTTTCCAAGCTGTAATGCATGGTTGATAGCCACAATAAGTGCCCTATACCTAATCCAGCAAAACTGTACCACACACCATAATTATAAATGCCTGTATCTCACAGATTTATAGCAGTAACCAGTGAGAAAATTTAGTTGTGGAAAACATCCTCAAAAAACTTAAGGAAGCACCTACTAACAAAGCTTGCCTGTCCCAGGTCCTTGTGCAAGAACTGAAGAAAGCTTCCAGTAGGGTTGACAGCCATAGCACACCCCATTCCTAATCTTTGGTCTCAGTGGTACTTCTCTCATCTTCAGCCAGTGTGGATGGATACCACAGGCACCGCACACTTAATACACTTCAAACTGGACACTGCAGCAGTTATGAAAGTTTTTTTAAGTTTTTCAGCAAAGAAGGAAAAAAACCTCAACAGTAACTTCAGTATTTTGGTTCAAATTGAGCTGCCTGGTTACTATTATTTTTTTTGATTTCTTGCCAAGCATGCTTTTTTTTTTTCCCCCCTTTAAGCCAACTTACCTTCAACTCACTATGAAACCCATATGAAGGAACAGATTCTCTACCACATAATCTCCCCAAATGTGAAATGGTTTTAATACTTATCTACACTGACAGTTACAACACTGTATCCCATTAATTTCTGAGTCAAAAAAGAACATATAGCATTTAAATCTAAGTTAAAAATGAGATAATTCTACTCAATTTACTAAGCATAATACTATGCATATGTATTTACATAGATATTCATAGATTATACATAAAAATAAAAACCACATGTAGCATATATAGTTGGTAACTTCTAAAAAAACTTCCCCAAAACTGCCACAAAATTCTTCTAAAAATCACACCAGTTCCAATTTTACGACTATATTTGGTGACTCATTTTCTACTTTGGTTCCAGGATTTTTTTGCAGACACCCCCAGAAATGAGGAAACTGCTTTTATTCCTGCTGAATAAAAATGGAGTAAGCTGTATTTCTCAAAAGAGAGAAAATATTTTTATTGCTTCAAGTGTTCATTAAGTGCAAGTGAAATCACATCGAAAAGCTGTCATATCTACAACTCACCTTTAGTCCGCAGCTTTCACCAAGTTAAAGTAATGCTCTCTTGCAAGGTAGGGTGCAAAGAAATTCTGACTACATTTAATTTAAAGGAGGTAAAGAACGCTTCACACTTTGCTACAACCATCAGTCACGTTGATTGCACCAATTCAGAGCACCCTGAACACCCCCACGTGACTCTGCCCTCCTCTGTTTCACAGACTATTGACCCACTTCATCCACTCCTTGAGTCACAAGAGCACTACTCCCTTCAGCCCTTTTGGAGAGCTAAGGGCCATTAGTATGACTGCTACCTGACTGGTTTCTAACCAGGCAGGCCAGTTTTACTGCTGTCTTAATGATTGCAAATAAGACAAGTGAATTTTCCAGTTTTCTGAGGAGGCACTCCAACAGGGACTGTGTGGAAATACTGGTACACAAACCTGTCCATGGCCCTGCAGATTCCCAGCTCTTGTGGTGCCATACCCTTGGCGTGGCTGGGACCACTGCACATGTGCAGGGCATCTGAGCATGCAAACCAATCATCTTTAGATGCAATTCATTTTCTTTTTCTTTAAAAAGTGGCCAGCTGGCATGCCTAACTCTATTGCTACTCTTGCATGTCAGCAGGATGGTCAGGCTCCCATTTCTATCAACAGCCTGCAAAAGGTTTTGAAAATCATCCTTTGGTAACACCAGGGCTTCCTGCCTCGCATTTCTTCTACCTCCTCTTTTACCCTACTTCCCATACACTCCAAACCCTCATTCCCATCTATCTTCCTCTTGTTCATGAGGTAGGTCTTTCAGAGTGCCAGCTTTCTGAGCTGCACTAGGAGGATGGGCACGGAGTAGGGGATATTATGCTGGAAGGTGTTAACGGCCACCATCAAATGGTTCTTTGATCTCCAGGCAATTACAGAGCCGGGCCTGCTAACCAGATGCAAGGGGCTCCCTCCTTCCCCCATTTCTTCCTTCTGCATCCCAGACGGACAGAAATGCCATCAACTTGAGTGCAAGGCCCTATAAACCAATTATATGTGTATTTTGAATTTAAAAAGAAGAAAAGGAACAGTTTGCTTTTATAGATGTCAGAAAGTTTGCAAACCAATAGTATTACTCTGAAGGAGACTCTTGCAACAACTCCCCTCTGCTTAAGAGTTGGCTAAAAATATGCAATTTGAGTGCTGAAGTTTAAAAACACTTGAAGTTCTCAGAAGTTCTTATCACAATCATATATAAAAAAGAGAACTTCTAAAAGCGTCAAACACTAGATGAAAAGCAGATGAGATTGGTTTAGTGCTTTCTACTAATTGGTACTGCTTTTATTATACAGGGCAAAGAAATGACAATTTTTTTCCTAAACTGGCAGTGAACAGCCAATTCAGTAAGCTGCGTTTTTGTTTTCTGTGACAGGGCAGTGGAAAAATCTCTTTCATTTATTAGGTCTGCAGAGACCAAAACTGGCTGGGTGTCAAACCTGCTTTGTAAAATCCAAGATCTATTCAGCCATGTGTAGATTCCATAATTCTTTATGACCTGTTATCAGTATCAACTTCTCAAAAGATCAAACTTCGGTGTCTTCAATGAATGTTATTGCAATGCTTTATAAAAGGGACCAAAAACCTGAATTGACAGTTCAACACAGAAAGGAAAAAAACCCTAATGGCCGTGCCAAATGAAATTATTAGGGTTTTTTTTTCAAGATGAGCTTTGCATAAAGATATAAAATGAGGTCTTCTACAATGGTGGATAAGCAGTATAACTATGTAAATTTTAATAACTCATTGCTCCATGCCCCACTGCATACACCTGTGTTTAAGTGACAGTTTCATCACCTCACTTGTGATTGCATAGTAGCCCGGATTTGTCATGAGGACAGACAGGGCAAGGCCGGCCTTAAACTGAAAGGCCTGATGGCAACACGAGATAGTAAAACAAACTTTTTTTAGAAGGAGAGTGCTTTTAAGACAGAAGAAAACCAGCAGGGTGGAGTGATTGACTTGCTTTTAACTACAAGGATAAATTCCCAGTTGGCTTTGATGAACTGTAGTGTGCTGCCATGTTAAAAAGTCACTTCTTATACCGAATCAAGTGCACACTATAGAATACTCAGGGAAAATATTAAACATATCCAACATCACATTCTTACATTTTGATGGGCACTTATGAGTAACACTCATATATATATATAAACATAACACTCAAAACACTTTTTCATCTCAGATTTTGAATTAACTAATTAATAATTTTATTCAACGGAAATTTTCTTGGCTATGCTAAGATTCCTCTGTATCTGTTCATACTGACAGCATTTGCCTGAATTGTCCCTTTGTTTTTTTGGGGTTTTTTTTGGTTTTTTTTAAAGCAATGCATCCTATTGCATTCTTTAAAGTAAAAAGAACTGCCGGCTAACTCACGAATGTTTCCCACATTATTAAGTACTGTAAATAATCATTTTACCACTAAACCAAGGAATTCTAGTGAAACATTCTGTATGCTTCCCATATGCTAGAAGTCTAGCGTCCTCTTTCCATACTCAGTTTGCAATCTTGCATCTGACACGTATGTAAACATTAGTAGTCTTAACGTTTCCATGCAAGCTACATGTATTTATCAATACAGATAAATATGCACACATGCATGTGATTTTCTTCAAAGTTTAATAAAATCTGCAGGGTCTTAAGGTCGCCAGAAAGTGTGTGTGATTTTTATCACCACCACATAAACAGCCTTCTTTAATACTCCTCTCTTCACTGTGTAGCCTGCAGAACACAGGAGCACAGAGATTCTGAACTTAGTTTCATTTTCACAAGAGCACAGGGAATGTTACACAGCACCATTTCTCATACAGAGAAGAAGGGAATCTGTGCTCCTCACACACAGCTTTGCTACAATTCAAGCTTCATCCATAATTTGCTGGTAGTTTGAGGGTAAGGAGTAAAAATTTCAAAAGTAAACAAATGCAGCATTCATGAATGCAGCCATTTAGCACTGTTTTAGGAGTATGACGCTCAAATATGGCTCATTTAATGTTTTAGAAATCTGCTGCAAAACGTTAAATCTCTATCCTAATCTTTGTCCCTTGCTCGGAGCAAAACAGCTTTGCGTTGCCTCTAAAAATAGGGAGGGAGTAGTGGGGGATGGGAAGGGGAGAGAATAAGAGGATAAATGGGAACGAGAACTGATACACCATTACTGGCAGTAATTTTAAAAAGACTAGTGACTGGTATTTTTAAAACTATAGCTTCCCTAACAAAGTCAGGCACATTCTCAATTATCAAATAAAAAAGGTCATACTGTACTTTTTATTTTGTACATGCACATGCAAAGGAAAAAAGGAAAAGTTTTGTTTCATCTGTTACCAAAACCATCATTCTGCAGTCAACACTTTTAATGAAATACAGGCCAAAGGATTAGTCAGAACAGATTCATGGAAAAACAAAGGAAATCTGTATGCAAATATAAGCCTACCACATAACTAAACCCACGAGTGAATGCTGCTCAAGTACCTCTCAGTACTGTCCTACAGGGCTCCCTGCAATGGCTTCCACTCACCCCAGAATTAGCAGCAACTATAGTAGCCACTGCCCTGAAGTTGAGAAATGATGCTAATATCCTCATTAAAGCACTGACTTAAGTATTCTACATATCAAATGTGTCAGCCATATAGTCCATGTGTGTCACTAATCTTAAGAAGATTCTTTTTTTAGGGAAGCAGCATACAGGGACCTGGCAGAGAAGGCTATAAGGGATGGTACAATGGAAGCTACTGGGCTGTAGGGAAGGTTGCTGCAGAGCTATTGACCAGCTACTAAGACAAGTTAATTGAAAGCTACAGTGCCACAAACAAACAAAGTAAGTCAACTGATTGTGCCTATCACAGAAAAACTCTGTTGTGATGAGCCAGAGGCTGGCTGATGAATGGGTATGAGCATGGAGCATCACAAACACAGCACTGCAGGCCCCACTCTCAAGAGGCAAAAGCAGCAATCCAACACTTTCCATGGCTTAACATTAGGCCAATCTTAGCTGGGGCTTTGTGTGAGTAAACATGACTCTAGGATTTTTTTTTCAGAGGGTTATTTTTAAATACCTGACCATATGAGCTTCCTTGGAATAGGAAAAAAGGGGAGGCTAAACTAAACAGTCATTACATATATGTTTAAATATAACATTAAAAAACCCACAAAATACTTAAACTTACTAGAAATGTTCACTTTCATTTTAATTTTAAAGTTGGCAACAGACCCGGACCAAAAAAAGCTTATATTCTGACTGAGATGTAGTAATGTGGAATTTCTAAAACCGGTCTTTAAGACAGACCATAAGAGGGGAAAAAAAACTTGTTCCGAATCTGTTATTTAGAAAAGCAGCAATTTGGGGTTGAGTCCTTGCCCAGAGATGTGCTACAGTCACTCAGAGCTAGAAGAGCTCAAGTAGGAAAGGCAATAGTAGTAAATGCACAACAGGAGCATGTGGCTGTGCAGAGTTCAGTTAACAACGGCAACATCAACAAATAAGGTCAGGAAATTTGACTCAGTTTTCTGAAAATTACTCTCCCTGCAAGAAGCATCTGCACTAATGCCAAGAAGGCACTTATAAGTCTTTATCTACTTCTGTTTTAAAATATAGACATAAACACATCTAGCTCTATGTAAATCATCTCAAAAGATGCAGTAGGATGCTCAGAGAGCACATGGTCACAAGCGTCAAGCATTATCAAGAGAAAAGGCTGAGACCCAGAAAGAAAACAATTACATCTAATGGAGTATTTTGGGAATACTGATCCTGTTGGACTGCTGGAAGTCTAGCAACTTTTTTCCAGCAGTACCTTTTATTATATTGAGAATCAAATTCTGTAACACTAGCTAAAAATACAAAGCAAGCAACTGCTTGAAAACAAAGAGAGAAGTATCTGTGTATCAATCAACCTCAAATCAACTGTCCCTTTCTGTTTCCTAAGGATTCTTTTGGCTGTCACTATCAATAATGCATGCAAAAGTTTGCATAGGTCTGCCACAATTCTGGTTAATTATCCATTTGCTGAAGTTTTTCTGAGCAAAATTATTTGTCAAACAAAATGTTTTGACAATGAAACAGTAAAACTTGACAATGGAACAGCAAAATGAAAATAATAAAACTATTTTATCTCAATATAGAACACTATTAAATAGCCACTGAAAGCATATGACTTTTTCCTAGCGTGCACTTTACCTTGCATGGTTAATAATACTCCCCCATCCAAAAAAAACCAAAAAAAAACCCAAACAAAAAAAAAAAAACAAAAAACAAACAAAAAAAACACAAACAAACCAAACAACTCACTCTTCCCCTAAACCCATCAACAGATGAAAAACACCAGAAAGATGCAGCCCTAAGTGGTAGTGGCTCATACTTACAGGTTTATTCATTCTAAAATTTGCATATTCAACACAATTTATTATGTGAGCATCTAGATTTCTGGAATGACAAAGCTTCTCTTCACATGGCAGGGCACTAAAAAAATTCTGTACTATCTGTTCCAGACTGGTTTCCTTTCTGCTAGATATACCCCATATATTTGAGATGATGTGATAACCTACTTCTGGTTTTGCACGATTGCTGCAGCTAATGAAGTTTTGGTTGTTTATTAGAGAGGGAAGGAAGAGCAACTTTGGCTTTTAACCAAACTCTGTGCTGATGTATGAATCTTTCCTACAGTGGATGTTTTTAAATGTCTGTTTCAGTTCCAAACAGCAATTTTTTTTGAGCTTCTAGGATTTCTTGCAAAGTACACAACTTCAAGAAGGAAAAAAATAAAAGGAAGAACAAATCCCCCAAAGGAGCATGAGCACTCACACCACATGTACCATGTGTGCACTAACCATCCACAGAGACAAAATAAACCCCTCTATTACATACACATTTAAATACCAACAAATTGTGCACTTACTTGTATTTGCAATACTCTACAGGTCCTAATCAGATCTCAGAATCCCTCATTCTAACCAGCATTTAGGTTGATGGTTGGACTTGATGCGCTTTGAGGTCCTTCCTTCCCAACCTAAATGATCTCAGGCAATGCATTATGGGTTCCCTCACCTCAAGATGTTGATGAAAGGCTAAAGGCAATGAACAGAGACTGACAGGGGAATGAATATTTACAGGGGAAGATGTGGAGTTCCAACCATAAATTAGCTTTCTTCATAGTTGCTTTATTCCTTGATATTTACAAACAGTTACAAGATAATAGTTAATTTGGCAGGAGTGCTACTGAGTATCTGCAGGAGACTAAAACCATTAAAATCATTTGCAGACAGCAAGTGGAAGTGATCCTTGGGCTACCTCTTTCTGCTATTACCTTTTTATTTCAAAGAGTCACTGCTGCCTTTCTATCCATATAAGACTTGTCAGTGTCCAACAGAATTAAGTTACAAAACCAAAAGAAGAAAAATCACAAAAACTCACAAAATCACTTTGCACCATAAAAACCAGGTTTCACATGGCAACAAGGATTATGATGTCCATCACTTTGCTTCTACGTTAGTGTACCCCAAAAATCTCCAAGCATCTACAGCCAGGAATAGAAAAATCTAGCTCTTGAGTTAGGACCTAACTGTGCTTACCTCACCTGGATGAATTATAATGCATCTAACCACACAGATTTCAACTGTGCTGCCCTCTGCACTTCACCACAGTATTCACTACATTCAGTGTTTTGTCTTACTTCCATTGCCCATTGCATAACTACATGCACCAGTTGATGCAGCATTCAGAAATGTTCAGTGTGGAATATTATTTTCATATGGGAACTTTCTATGAAGTCCAAAAGTAGGTTGACCTACTTCCCTTACTGTATCATTTGTGTTTAGGATCAGCATTATACATCATGCTTTCAACATGAGCAACAGGTAAGTATATAAATGTAGGTGACTATTATGGAAACTTAGGCCCTTGTTTTCCACAGTACTTAGGAAATAAATTTATTTAAATATTCAAATCATGTAATCTCCTGACTCAAAGTACAGGTTCTCCTTGAGAAGACTGAGCACTCAGCATTTTTGTAAATCAGACAAAGCTGAGCATGTGCAATCAAGACGTATATTTGGTCTCGACCTCCTAAAAGGCTGAATGACATGCAAGCATCACATAGAAAGCTGGCGGCAGAGACCAGCACAGAATTCAGTTCTTTACAGCTGCCTTGGTCAGTACACTGTTTTCTGATTGCGATCTGCGTCTCACTCAGCTTTAATAGACACCTACCACAAAAACTTGATGAAGACGGAAGCAGCTGAAAATCAGATTTCACATTTATATTGAGATTGCTCAGCATATATTATACTAATAGCTTGGCTTTAAATATTGCCTTCTCCAACTTTTTGCCCCTTTTATGTGGGTTGTCAGCTTTAAAACCCACATTTTTTGTGCATTAAGTTTTATTTTTATACATGTGTGTATATATTTCTACATTTATGTATCTTATATATAAATAGGTTTCTATATTTTATAGATATTTAAAAGACTAGAGGCAAAATTTTATTGAATTATTAACTAATCAGACTTTGGGATGGGGGCTAGGGAAGCCAGTTTATGATTCAAGCAAATAAGGGGTGAAAAAATGTAGTATCCATTTGGGGGAAAATTTCTCAACTAAATGTGAAATACAATAAAAATACACTGTTAAGGCAACTCTGCATCTTTTGCATCATATTTGTTTCTGAACTCTTCATTCATGAACTAGCACAAATTTGAAGACAAATGTAATGTGTAAATCACACAGCCCAAATTCAAGATGTCTGTGAACTAAAAATAATAAATTAATTCAAATCTCATGAAAAGCCAGATATTTGTCATGTAGGGAAACTCAGAATTTCATGTGATAACATTTTCCATTTTCCCTTTTGGGTTCCCTTAGGAAGACGCTCACACTATTTATGTGTGTAGTGAGCAAACACCTGAGTACATTATAGAGCACAGATTAGCAAACCAGAAGATCTGTTGTGATGTATTGCTCTCTCTGTGTGTTTCACTGAGCAGAAGGACTGGAGGAAACATGGGCAAAGAGCAATAGCAAATGTAACTTATGTTTTTTTAAGACTAGATTGCTCTTTTCAGGAGAAGAAAGTCCTGATTCCCACTCCTTGCCCCCAGGTCTTTTTCTGGTTTGTTTGTTTTTTTTCCCAATGGCTCTGGATCAAAAGAACAAACAAAAGAATATTTTTTTTAATTCATAAGGGAACATTGTACTGTCCTTGCACAGATACTACTAGGGAGGAGGAGGAGCTGGACAGCAACCTCTGCACTTAATCACCTGAAGTTTATCTGAGCTCTGTTTCTGGAACATATTGTATCTTAGCATATGACATGAAAACTAGTAATTGTTCCTCCAGAAAAAAGATCAGATATGATCTTGTCAAATAAACCATATTGGTTAGCATTAATTATATTGCTGTATTTTAAGTCCTGGTTAATCAAGTCCTTGGTCAGCCTTTTCAAGATTTTATCTAGGGTTGTAGTCAGGCTGTTAAGATTAGAACAAACAATTTGTCCTGCCCCATACAATATTAAAATTCTTAGTATATATACATTTTCTACATGTGACAAGTTTATGTGTGAGTGTGGGGGTGTTCAATAAAAAAGCAAAATCTACATTATTGGTACAGATAACTCTGCAGATATTACTATGAAGTTATGGGCAGAAGTCAACAAACTAACCCAGTATATTTAAATACTCTGCTGTTTCAGAGTCTTCTGAGCCAGTACAGGAAAAGCAAGTGTTTCATCAGCAGCTAAAGAGCTCAAAGCACAGTGAGTATTAATTTACTTTTTTTAACCAAAATGAAAGAGAAATATATTCTTCATTTTTTGTTAATCGTGTTGTTAATTGCAAAGCTACAGTTTTCTCCTTGAGCTGTCTTGCTTTCTCTTGTGTTACTTTCTACTAACACAGGTTTCTGATTTAGATTTGTGTTCTCCTCCCCACACTCCCCACCTTGCTTTGGTTTGTTTCACACCATTCCCAAACTGCCTCGATTCTCTTGCTAATACTCAGTGTTTTCAAACATCACTTTTAATCTGCAGTGTTAGTTTCCTGTTTTGAGTTTTTTAAGTAATTCTTTTTCAAATCATGTGTTTTATCATTTCTATATTTCACAGTTTCTGTAGTGTAAAGCACACAAATACACACTAATTTATGTCCATCTAGCTTTAAAGATGTACTTTCACCCCCCATCTCAAAAAGTTCAGACTTCACCATGCCTTGAAACTTACAGCACCTTTTTTTGGTTGTGTGTTCAATCTTCCTTTGTCTACTTCAAACAATGGGATGTAATGCCTTTTTTCCAGAGTAGGGTGCAAAATGTCTTTCCATCTCTTGCCATATCTATACTTAGAATGTCCAAGGTACTACCACAGGGAAACTTAGTACGTATTCCTTAGCGTGAAATCTCCCATGATATCCTCCTCTTTTCTTCTCTTGAAGGGTCAACCACTCTCATCTGTAGTGTGACTTTAGTGGATCTTCATCTCACACTCTGTCATAAACATGTGGAATCACTTCCCACAGGACTGCCTGAAAAATCACGGCTAATTAATGACATAATTTCTAACAAAGTCAGATGTCTTCAATACGCTTAGGCTTCTTTCAGTCTTTTCCAATCATAAATCTGTATGCGAGGTGGGGTTTTATATACACTATTCACTTTTCTTACACGGGGGAAAAAACCTAATCAGTGTATACATACTTCTTTTATTTTGCTATATATTTATAACCTGGATCAGATGTCCATATACTGGAAACCACACTCTAAAAAGTCCACAAGGATCTCCCAAGAGGTGCTTTAACTTGATCCTTGGCTCGCTTTCATCTAGCTGCCTTTTGGGGAAGTAAATTTACTTCCTTCACCACCATCTTCATTTCATTGGAATGGAAAGTGAACTGAATGGAAACAGGAAGATTCCAACCACAAGGAAAAATAAAATCTACTTCAAATGAGAAGCAGAAAGTGGCAAAACTGGGGACTAGAGTGTTTTGCAGCAAAAGTTAATCACAGCTGTACTCAAGTTAGCACAGCTACAGAACGACCATGTGCATACCAGCACAACGGACACAAGAACTCCATCACTTGGCTCAGATTAAAGGCTGACATTGCTGAAGTCCTCCAAAATGACTTTACTTTGTTTTCAAAGATACATTAAATCCCTAAATTATGTCAACATTCATTGCAGAACACGATCACAGTTCCATTTAAAAAGTGGCTCGCTTGGTTTGCTGATGACATCAGTTAGGAAGGAAGGCACTTAGTATTAGAACGGCTGGCACTCCGCAACTCTGCTCCAGTTTATCTTATCCATCCCAGTCTTTTCCCATCACTACTTCTCATGTGCATAAAGATCTGCCATTCATTAAAAGGGCATTATTAAATTAGCATCATAATCTGTCTCTGACCCCAATAACTTTAAAAACCCACCAACTTTATTTTTCTTATTAATAAAGTGAATAAAGCAACAAAGCAGGACAATGAAATAATCTCAGTCCACAGAGATATAAACAACAGGAACCCTACTGATCCCTTTCATTTGTCAAGCAGAGATGAGAAATAAGGAAAAATGAAGCTATGATCTCAAAGTAGAAAAAGACCAGTTGGAAAAAGATATTTTATTATAGCAGTTTTAAGACTTTTTATACAGTTTAAATTTTATTAAAATTTTAACAAAATCATAAAATTATAGAATCATAGAATTATTATATTGTTTCACCAATAAACTATGTCCCTGAGCACCACAGTCACATGTTTTTTGAACACTTCCAGGGATGGTGATCACACCACTTTCCAAGATAGCCTGTTGCAATGTCTGACCACCCTTTCAGTGAAGAAATTTTCCTAAT
The DNA here is from genome assembly GCA_013396655.1 of Campylorhamphus procurvoides. Lineage (NCBI taxonomy): Eukaryota > Metazoa > Chordata > Aves > Passeriformes > Dendrocolaptidae > Campylorhamphus > Campylorhamphus procurvoides. The sequence continues at coordinate 42,075 of WBMV01003394.1, read as the reverse complement.
ATCCAACCTAAACCTCCCCTGGCACAACTTGAGGCCATTTCCTCTTGTCCTGTCACTTGTTACCTGGGAGAAAAGACCAATCCCCCACCTTACTACACTTTCCTTTCAGGTAGTTGTAAGAGAGCAGTAGCCTCCCCTGAGCCTCTGTTTCTCCAGGTTGAACAACCCCAGCTCCCTCAGCTGCTCCTCGTAAGACCTGTGCTCCAGACCCTTCACCAGCTCTGTTGCCCTTCTCTGGACACACTCCAGCACCTCGGTGTCTTTCCAGTAGAGAAGGGCCCAGAACTGAACATAGGAAGCAGCCTGACCAGTGCTGAGTGCAGAGGCACAATCCCTATTGTCATCCTGCTGGCCACACTATTGCTGATATAGGCCAGGATGCCATTGGCCTTCTTGGCCACCTGGGCACACTGCTGGCACCCCCAGGTTCTTTTCCACTGGGCAGTTTTCTCACCACTCCGCCCCAAGCCTGTAGCATTGCATGGGGTTGGTGTGACAACAAGAAAAAAAAACAACCAAAAAAACCCACAACAACAACAACAGAAAAACCCAAACATTAAACATCAGTTTATCACTTTTGCATTTCAGACTGAAATGCTTTAAATGAAAACCTTCCAAAGTAGTGACAATGTCAGAAACAGGTATCAGACAGTTCTGAGATTTGCCAATAAATGAGTTTCTGATTTAATAGGAAAACCAGCACATTTGCAGAAAAAGAAAATTCCACTTCTTCCCAATTATCTAAACAAACAGATAACATTGCAACTATGAAGCAGCAGTCTTATGGGAAAAAGCAAACAATCTCCTCATTAAAAAATGCCCTTTGCTAAGCACTTTTACATACATTAGAAAAGCAACAAGCCTGCTGATGCCATTATGCAACCCTTATGCACATATAGAAGTTGATTTTCATATACAGCAAAATCAGATATTATTCATTATCTAATTGGTATAAAGACTCAAAGAAAAGTCTTCTGTGTGTTCTCAAACAGAGAAAATAAAGACATCAAGTCACTCTGCAAAACAACAGAGATATGAGAGATTTAGCTTCATATACCATCTGTAACTGTGACGCCAGACTGATTCTTCCCAGAAAGCTGAAGCATCTTTTCCCATCAATTGCATCTAAATATTTTTTTTCACTACTGTTTGCAGAAAGAAAATCTCTTTGATCTGACACCTTGATACAAGTTACTTGAAAAATCTTATTGGCAAAATAAAATTAAACTACTTACATGAAGGATTATACACAAACAAGAGATGCTTCAGTCATCCTACGGAATGGCTTTCAAGGCATCCACAAATCAACATTCACAAATAAATGAATTTGCAAACTCTTTTGTGATCAGCTCTAATCCGTCATCTCAGACTAAGCTTTGACTTTACTGATGACAGTGTAATGTATCTTGAATGGACCTTTGAAATATGAAGTAAAATTATTATCAGTTAATTCCACATGCACACAACAAATTGCAGACTTCCATAGTCACTTTGTTTAACACAGATTGCCTAAGCTAAAGCTGTTTGCAAAATACATACTTGCTAAACAGAGTCATTCAACAAACACTATGAGTAACAAAGCTTACTTTACTACAGGCTTGTGCCATATGGTTGGTTGGTTGACTTTGAAAAGATCTTCCCATGCTTTAGATATTGATGAAATCACCCTAACCTATGACAAATGGTTTGGGTCTAACACCTTTTCTTCCTCAGTTTGGGTAGTAATAAAGTTTCTCTCCCTTATTTATGTTGCTGTAAATGTCTTTGAGACATTTATTCCTCTTCCCTTTGAGATATTTGCCAATATTTATTGAAAAGGGCTGATAATTCAAAACAAACAAGTGATGAGATCCTAAGACAGGCACATGGCCTATTCATAATTGCTTTTAATGCAAAAACAAGTTTAAACATTAAACTTCTAAGTTTTCAGTGGTCACCAAATTCTTCCTAAGAGAAGGGTGTTTTGATAGGTTGGATATCAGGAAGAATTCTTTATGGAAAGGGTTGTTACACATGAGAATGGGCTGCCCAGAAAGGTGGTGGAGTCGCCATCCCTGGAGATGTTCAAGAAATGACAGAGCATGGCACTTAATGCATGGTCTAGCTGACAAGGTGGTGATGATCAGTCAGCGGTTGGACTCTCAGAAGCCTTTTCCAACTTAAATGATTCTGTGATATTTAGGGACAGCATAGCACCTTTTATCCCACCTGTGTCGTACTACCCACAACTCTCAGAAGCTCATGAGAACAGAAGCTGCATTGCAGAAAGCCCAAAATTCTTGCTTTCTCTGGAAGTTAAGAGTGATATTGGATCTGTTACCTGTTTTGACCTAATTAACTCCTTGCTAAAATTTAAAACAAAGCAATTGTTCTTCAGAAGTGCTAAACTATGCTTAAGCTTCCCCCTAGACTTTAACTCCATTAATGAGCAGTGTTAATTAGACTGAGCTAGGTAAATCCATCAGGGTCACACCTTTAAAGCCTGGACTAGACAATACCCAACCCTAACATAAACTGAGTGGATAAATTTATGAGCATGCTTATTAGCATAACTACCTAGTAAATATCCCACTACGCCTGTAAGCATCAATGGCTATAAGGGGCAATAAGGTAAATAGATTAAATGTCTATTGAAACAAAAAGCATTGGGCTAAGTGAATACATGCCAGTTAAACTCAAAATACACTCTGCATTTAGTTGGACAGAGGCTACCATCTTCCAGCATCCATTAAATGATAAAGGTCTAGCTTCAACATCTCTAGAAGAAACCTTCAGCAAGTTATTATCTGTAACTGGCTTTGGCTCTGAACTGATGATGACAATTCTGTAGTGGAGGTAAGGTCCCTGTAGCCAGCATGTAATCCTGGTGTTTGGTGTTGCACCCACAGTACTGTGCATTCATTGTAAGATGGCCTAGCTTTTTACTGAGGGATCATTACCTGTGCTGTGCAGTTACCACGAATAATGGCAAAGGGGAATATGTAACAGGGTGTGCAGAAAACTGAGGTTTAAACTGACAAACAACTTGTTTACACTGCACCAACAGAGGTCCCTTTCTCCAGACTAATCAAGACTTTAAAACTAATTCTATCTGAGAAGAAAGGGCAGCTCATTATTCCTTGGACATTTTAGCAATACCTGGGCAAGTGGTTCCGGAGAGGGGAAGAGTGGGTGCCATGCAGGCAAAAACCTGTGTTCTCCTCTTACTACAGTTTCAGGTGCAACAATCTCAGAACTCCAGGATGGAAGAGCATCCACCATGTACAGACTACTTCAGAGATGACTATGAGGAGGATTTACTAATTTAGTATTTCTGTTTTTAGAAAAGCTACATGGAATAATTTCAGATTACTTTCTTCACAAATTCTCCAGCTTTTTGCAGTTGTGCACTTTTATTTGAGGTTATCACACAACTGGGAAATCATGCTGCCTGAAATTTCAAACAGATTAAAATGCTGTGATTTTTCTGGAACTATTTTGTTGAAAACAATCCTTACATTAAAACGTCTCTAAAGATGGTAGGCATGTGCCAAGTCTCCTATTTTAGGCTCATCTTTCATCCATCTCCCTTAAAAGGGCAAAGTTTTCCAAGTGTGAATCAATCCAAAGCACTGATTATATATTTAAAATGTCATACTAAGACCCTAATTAAATTATTGAACAATTATTTCCCCTTAACTTTAGCAAAACATTGTGAATTTCAGTCTCCCTCAACCTGCACTACCACCTTGCAAAGGTTGAACCCAGAACTAAATGCAATGACCATACTACATGAAGTTTAACAAATGACTACTTTAATAGCTTTCTATTTTTTCCTCATCCAATAAGTAGTCCAAATAGACTACAGATTTTATAGGAAGATAATTTTCACTGGACTACAGAAAATTATGTCCTGATAGTTCTAAGCTACATTTTAGAAAAATCAGTGCACATAATAATTTTCCTGCAAATTTGTTTCAATATTGCACAAATTAAACAGAAAAGACATAGCACTATTCTAGCCAAAACAAAGTATTTCTACAGACAGGCCTTCTCTTATGCGAGTTAAGGCCACATATCAATTGTATGCGTGTGGCTTCCCGCGAGTGATGTAACCAACAGCAGAATTCCAGTCTTATCAGAGACTCGAATGCTTTCCCACAGAAAATGTACTCAGTTTTTCTTACTACTGAATTTTTCTTGCCTTGGCAAGTCATGAAGCCTTGGCTCCAACCTCATGAATGCCCAGGTTTGATAATATTTGAGAATAACCAGATTTTCTAACATTGGCTATAACACCATGATTCTTATCCATTAAGAAAAAAAATATTAAAAACAGTAACAAAAAAGTGGAAAACAAACCTTTAGGAGGTGCTATATTCACCACTTATTATGCCTTCACAGGTTTAACATCTTTCTAGAAAACTTAAGAGATGCTAGATATGCAGATCTCATTCAACTAGCGGGGGCACCTACTTCTAAGTAAGTTATCATCTGAAGCCTAGCAGAGTTTTGGGGTTGGGAAAGGGGGCATTGATATTTTGGTTTGGTTTTTAATATATTGGTCTACTAAGTAAAAAACAAATACACCAGACCTTCTCCGCCCTCCCCCTCCCCCCCCAAAAAAACAAACTTGAGATCCTAAAACAGTAAGCATTTTCCATCCCTGACTACATCCCTGAAATAGCCCACTGTTATGGCCTCTTGCTCTTCAACATACAGAAATTGTGGTTGTAGCTCAAAAATGCTTTAAGTCAACTGAAAACAAGAGAAGCATTCTGCTATATTTTTAATTTGGCTGTATCTTTATGGCCAAACTTTGCTTGCAACTTTTGCAAGTCAACTGCTTCAAGCAGATGGCAAATCAACACAGTACTCAAAATAGAGGCAAAAAAATTGTTTTTAAGGTAGTGAAATGAAGATTGAATCTGACTTATGCTAGAAAGCACTTTCTAAAGATATATATCAAATAAGATATATCTAAAGATATATCAAAGACTATCAAATATAGCTAAAATACTTAAAATCTGAATAAACAAATACAGACAGGAAGAATAGACATCTTGCCATTTTGTAGAACAATTAGGAATACTATTTTGCCAATCCATTTCCAAAAATCAAACTGTCATATTCTAACTCACGCTTTTTTCTGTTTTTAAGCTCTTATCTGTAATGAATTCACTCAACATCTGTAGCCTTCTTGCCAAACAATAGCTGTACTTAGCTATTTATTGTACTGCTTTTATGTGCAAAATTTTGTTCTATATTTTACAGAAGAAAACATTTGAGTGAGGATACTGGGGATTTCTTCCTTCTGAAGGAGAATGTAGCTGGGAAAACTACAAATCCTAGGGTTTTTTTATCATTCTGTGGAACTGAGGGGGAGCGGGCGAAGAGTGCATAGGCAATACTAAAGAAATTCCAGATTCCTTTTTCTATTAAAAGTTTATTTGAAAGATCATTGCAAAACCACTGTGAAAAAACCTCAAAACTTGTTGTTGCCTAATAAACTTGGAGAAAAAAGCAGACAACAAATACACTTTTCTGGCCTCTTTTCTTTTCACTTCTTTATGGGTAGATTCCCTATCTCCATCCAGGTAAGAAAGAGAGGATAGGCACATTACAAAGGAATGTAATTTCTTAACTCCTTAGTACATTCTATTTCAGTCTTCATGGAAACTAAAATCACCAAGCTTTCTCAATAAGTTCATTATGCTAAAATTGCATGACTTTCTTGAGAAGAAACAAGGAACACACAAGAGACGCTCCACAGAAGTGCCTGTACACACACTGTAATGACAACAATCTGTTCCGGAATGCTGTAGGTTTTGATCTTTCTATTTAAGGTTTTGCACCAAAGGACGCAGCTTAGAACATGGAAGTGCACAACAACCACTTAATAATCAACATGGAGAGGCAGGAGTTAAACTTCAACATCTCTGATGGAAACAACCATCATTTTCTAGATAGGATTAAACTTTTTTTCTGCAGAGCTGAACTATGCACATTCTACCTGTGATCATATTTGAGGAGCTGATCCTTAATGCAGCTAGATGTAACTTGTCAGGATATAACAAAGTTTTCAAGGGATACAAAACTTAGTAGAGAGACCAGAGGTTAAGAAGGAGGCTCAGTGATGCTCTCAACCCAAGCAGCATCTTCAAGAGATACTAGGGGCAGTATTTCCACAGAAAACTTTTCCTTTAGACATAGGACAAGCAACCTTAGGACCTGCCATTAAAATTCAACATACTACACAGGTATTTGATTTAAGAATTTGCATCAACATCACTTCATTTAAGTTACCTTGCTTTTCAAGAAACACTCAAAATGAAATTTCTAACAAACACAAGGACCCTAATATTTCAGTTACATTAGAGAAAGATTTATGAGTTTGTGATTAGTCTCCAATGCCAATTCTGCCCCACCCACACTTCACCAAGAACTTAGATAAACAAGCCAAACAGGCAAGAAAGTCTCACACGTTTGAACTTGATAGACATTAAATGCACTTTATGGCAAACATTCTATTATGTAAAGATTTATGAATAATATCTTTGTATTTAAATTAAAAATTCAAATGGAAATAAAAGGCTACATACCGCAAGGTTTGTTTTAATTAGTGCAATGAAATTAATTCCTGTTAAATATGAGCCCCTTTAAGCAACCTGTGCTTGTTTTTTTTGAGGGGGGGGGGAAAAAGCCATACAACAGTACTGGTGACAGAAGCAGGATGCCCATACCAAGCACACTAAGAAATACAGAAAAGTCTTACAACAAAAATACAGCTGTAGTTTTAGCAGTATTTTGGAATGAGTGGAAGTGAATTAGCATTACAGCATGCAAATAAATTAATCCAAAAAGCAAAAACTACAGACATGTAGTCTTTATAAACAATGATACATACCAAGTTGTTCCAGCAAGACCTCGCCATTTAGCACAGAGTATTTTCATACTCCAGCCACACAGATCCCAGAGACTCAACCCACATTTCCTGATTTCTACAACAAAGAATGTCATTAGCTACCAGCATCATCAGGAATGCAGTACTACAGTAACCATACTTAAAGAAACCTTTCATCTAGTTTGAGAAAAACAAAAGTATGGTGAGACTGGTATGACAAGTTAATCAACTTTTAAGCTATTAACCATTAGCTTCAAACAAGACAGCTTAACTAGTAAGCTCACAGTCCTACACGTACAGAACCTGTGCTGAACTCAAGTTAATAAAAGTATTAAATGTTCAGTTTAGTCTGCTTATTCCAATTTATTACTTCAGTTTAGTCTGCTTATTCTAATTCTCTACTTCCTTTTGTTTTCATTTGATTCATATATCAAGTCATGCATAATTTCATAAGACTTAGCTGCGAAATAAAAGTCTCAGAGGGGGTTTTTCTTTGCTACACAACTCCACCACTGCATTCTTATTAAGAGTACAGATTCAGGAGTTATTTTACTCATATGCTGCTGCTCAGAAAACCCATGCTTTTAGGTTGGGTTATGATTTTTCTAGGTCTTACCTTTTTCTGAAAGTTGTGTTTAACTGTTGATTTTAATAAAGCATTAAAAAGTTCTTCTATAGTCACACACAGTTGAGTCTTATAATTCCTGGTAATCTTATGACTTAATTCCTTACATTCCTGTATGTAATTTTGCTGTGCCACAGCCAGTCTAGCTGCAACGGGAGCCAAGACCTCTGTATATAGATCCTCTGACTATGCCTCTTATCGTTACATCCTTTGCCATCTTTGTACGTTTTACTAAAACAATAGTATTGCATATATTTTTACTTTATCTTTTACTTTAGCTTATCCTTACAATTGTCTTTTTCATAAAGTACTTAAAGAGAACAACGTGCACAGATGAGGAACACATCAGTACAATCAAAAGAAGTCCCATAAGCTTCTCAAACACAGAAAAACTACCATATTTTTTAAAGATATGCAGTAGGGAGGGAGGTGTTTGTGAGAACCAATATGCAGCTGCTTAAGAATATCATTCCTGCTTCACCTGACCAGATGCAACATAAGCTGGGGTATTCAAGAAATGTCTTCCAGCAACCCCACAGTAAACTTGCCTGGAACAAACCTCTGATTCCAACTTGTTCAGACAACTAACACCTTGCCTTACATACCCAAGCGGGCTGTAGTACTGCCATTGATTTCTTGACAGCATGTGTGCACTGAGCTTCTAGAGATCACAGGTTAAATAGCAAAGATAATCCTGTTGCAGTTATCTGTAATTTGTTCACATAAATGTTGATTATATTGGCCAGACTCGTGGAAAAACCCACTTGCTGTTCCACTGTATAACTGTGGAGCCCTGGGTGCAGTTCAGCTAAAAAACTCAGTGAAGGTGGTGCTCCTGACAAAGAACTCAATTTTCCTTTACCTGCAGCTCCTCCTGTGTTTTGTTTACCAGCAGCATTATATGAATGGCTGCATCAGTAAAATCTGTAACCTTCAGGAATTTTATGTTCTGAAAAGCTTTAAGTTGTTAAGATTAATTACAAACATTATGTATCTGCAACCATTATGTATTATTTAACTTAAGACAAATACAAAGGAAAAAATTACCCTACAGACAATTGAAGTATAGTTTTTTGTAATCCTGAATAATTTTAATTTTTCCATATATTTTTAAATAAAAACTGTAAAACTCCTCAGACTTCAGCAGTACTCTTCTTCTCATCAGCTTGGTTTTCATTAACTGTTTGACTCTTAGATCTCTGAACAGCCACTCCAGAAGTCAAGCTACAATTAATCACTGAAAGTGCTGGCTAGATGAGATTAGTTCCAGTTGTATCCTGATTAAATCTACACACACCAAACAAACTAACTTCTATTACAAGATTATTAAATATATTGCCTTTTACAATTTGAATAAAATTGTTGGTTTTCAGCATAGTTACCTAGGAGAGCAACACATTTCAAATTGCAAGATGCCTGCCATTTACAGGTTTTGGATGAAGTGGGCAATGTTCACTAAAGTTGAAAATTGGAGACAGACATTCTAGATATCTGAGAACTTTAATGAAGATCAGGAGCAGATAATTCAGACATCTTTTAACTCCCCCTTTTCTCCTTTTTAAACAAATATTTTGGTCATTCTCAAAGACCCTATTCAAAATTAAAGCCTCTGCCTTGCAAGGTTTACTAGGAAAGTTAACAGCATTCTGCAGGGGTTTCCTATTATTCTCAAGACTACTGTTTGCAGGGTAGTGATTTCTGTAGTTTGCAGGGTAGTGGAAAATACTATAATCTTCTAGTACACATAATAATTCTCTGTCCAACAGTTAAGTACATCATACACACACACTAGAATGAAAACACACACACTAGAATGAAAACATCTACCAAAAAAATTATTATGCCTAGAAACTTCAGAAACCATGATATGCAAAACCCTGTAATTTCAGTATTTGCTTTTAAAAGAATGAATTCTCTAGTAATTTTTAGGATATTTGTTTGTCAAAGTTGAATTTGGCCCAGTGTGAGCCAGGCCACTGAGATGAAAATGCCAGGCATACCCAAAAACATCAAATCACAGTATCTTTTCAATACAGTCTCAGTGTCAAATAGCAACAATGAAAAAAAAGAAATAAAACAAAGACCTGTTGAGGTCAATAGGACATTTCAAGTAACACTGCTATGTACTTTCTAATGAGACTTGTTCGCAACCCTTATACTTCAGCTGCCTAACTCCTTTCATCATAAAGGATCTTGAAAGCTTTTCAAGCAGAAGTGCCTACACCTCAGTGGTTTACAGTATACCTTTGATATTCAGTAGAGAAAATCTCCATGGGCTATATAATTGTTTTCATTTTGTCCCATGAAATTCCGTTCACTTTTGGATGATGTATATGCTGTTAAAAGTCCAAATTTTTCTCCTCTCTTGCATTCCTGCAAAATTTTTGGCAGCAAACCATAGTCAGAGCCAATGATTATAGAGCTGGATTCATTTCACCACCGAAGCGGCAATGGAAATGCCATAATCATTTTAACTGGTCAGCAGAACGCTCTTTCCTCTGCATCCTCTCAATTTACCTTCCAAAAGTCACCATGCAGAAGATCCCTTACCTTCAACCATGACACATTGATCCTAAAAAACCAGAATCAGCATGCAGCTAAAGCAGGAGATACTCCATGAGGTAGTAATAAAGAGAATCATTTGTTAAGTCTTGGATGAGCTAAAAGACTGCATGATCAGTCATGACTAGGATTTTTCTTGCCCATCCAAACAACATGAAAACTAAATCAAACCATCCGTTCTATCAAAGACTGGCATGAGACAATTTTGTCATTCAGCCGAAAACTCTTAAGACATCAGTGCTACAATTCAAAATTAAAACCTTATTGCTTCCCACTTATTAAACCCAGGAATGTTCCTGCACAAATTATTAGAGGATGTAAATTAGGTTGCACACTCAAGACTTTGGAACATGGGAAATGGTAGGTTGACAGTCATCAGTGTTGCTTTGGATATTCTACCATGTCATGCAAATGCACTATGATTGAGTTTTTTACTTATGTAATACCATTCCCCCATTAACTTTATCTTCTATATTGTGAAGAAAAACAACATACAAATGCCTGAAGAAGGCAAATGAGTACAGCAACCAAATACAAGTAGAGCAGGATCCTCCCACTGTAGCAGCTTCCAGATGAACAAGTTACTCTCACTCACATACTCTGAAATTCATTGCCATAGGAAGATTTCTTCCAGCAAAATGTTTTCTTCCTCAAGATGCCAAATACTTTTTCCAGTATTAAAGCTTTGGTCTATGGAACCCTGAACTCCAAATTTCCTTTTTTATTTCTCCCCTCCTCCTTCAGAACAGAGAAACACAGAACAAAGTTTATGCTACAAGAGAGTTCACAAATGATGGTACCACCAGAGCAGGATGAAAACGACATCCCTCTGCCTCAAATGGAAGGACATACGTAGCTTTACCACAGCTTAAGAACCATTGCTAACTTTATTTAGTGCCCCTAGTTCTTGGACTGGGTGGGGGGGAGAATCTATTGACAATTGTCCCACTTTCAATTTCCCTATGTCTGTCTACCTCTCTCCTATCCTTTCTAGTCACAACACTGACAGAAGAGGCCCATCTTTAGACTCAAAAGCAGAGCTGATCACACTGAGTGAAGTACAAGGGGTATACTGTGGGAATCAGCCATGGCTCTCAGGCACAGCTGCAGGTTTCAACTGATCCTCCCTCGAGAAAGTTCAGGGCTGCAGGTGTTACCCGATCAGAGAGACCATCTGAAAGAGAGGCCAGTACTCTCTGAAATTTTCTTCTTGTTGCTCCAGTTTGCATGGAGCTGTCTCTGCCATTTCACCCTCACTTCCCCAAACTGGGGAAATTTACACTGGAAACACTGTGACACTAGAAACACAGAAAGGCTGAGGTTAGAAGAGACCTCTGGAAACCATCTGATCCAACATGCTGCTCAAAACAGGGTCAGCACAGAGCAGGCTGCACAGGACAAGGTCCAACTGGGTCTTCAGTATCTCCAGGGATGGAGGTTCCACAGTCTCTAAATGCAACAACCAAAGTAAGTAGGTTTTCCATTCATGATGAACCCACCAAATGCTATTTGGGCATTCATGCCCTGCTAGAGAGTTTGGACTATGAAACATATATGCTACAAAGCCACTTGAAAGAAACAGGCTTTCCTGAGCACAGTCACCAGATTCTCCAAGAAGAACTTCTTCCCAACCCTATTTATATTCACAAGCTAGAGCTCAGTGGTTTTGTATGGTATGATTAAAATGTTCAAAGAAGTGTTTATACTTTTAAAGAAAAATGATAACTCCCTAAATGATAAAAAGGGAGACAGACCTGCTACAGTTCATAGTATGCACATTAATGAGAACAGCTGAACAAGACTTGAATAGCTCAGTAGCTATTGGAATATCAAAGAAAACTGGGATCTTCCCGTATTGCATCCATGGTACCTCAACAGGAATTTTCAGAAAGCTTGACAAAGTCCTGCATACAGCAATCACAGACCTCAGCAAACGATGCTGGAATCTTCCTAGGCCTTTCAGAGATGACTGACTTTGATTCATGTGTCCAAGAAGTCAAGGAGAAAGGCTGACAATTCTGCCAGGCAGACCATTTCAGTCCTGTGCTCCACCAGGCATTCTTATGCAATGGGAGAGGAAAGCAGTCAGACTTCCCAAAGTAAAGAATCTTTAACAAGGAAATTTCTTCAAGAAATGTGAAGGAAGTGAAGGAAAAAGTAGCACTTTTTCATTATTACAGAGACTAGACATGCATGGAGAATAAAACTATGTTGGTGCAACATTTCAGACCTGCATCAGACACCAAGCAGTCTTAGAAGTAAGCAAGATCTTTACCAAGAAGTAGAAGCATATCAACATTATGATCGCAGAAACAGTCATAGTTTGATTCAAAGATGAAGGATGCAGTACTGACTCCAAGGTATGTTGTCGTCCAGGTCTGTAATCCTTAACAACCTCACAGAACTGATGTAATTTTGACACAAGAGCCTGCTTAGAGAAACCCTCATGAATTCTCTTTTCCCGTTGTTTAGCCAACTCCATGACAGCAGATAATGCAGGGTCACACCTGGGGATCTTTGATCTTTCCTGCTTCAGAGAAAAGGAGAAACCACCGGCCCAAACAAATGGATGAAGTGGATCAGAGTATTTCTTTATGGTATGAAGTTTCTTTCAGTCAACAGATCTCCTGCTCTTGCAGCTACAACACGTGACAGAGGTAACTTCAAAGCAAAGGACTCTGTTACTGAGATGGCATCTCAGACTTCACACCAGCTCTTAATGAACTTTTCTACTAAGAATCATTTTAGACAAGTATTGCAGACTTCTCAGAAAGCCTCCATGGAGAGCTTAGAAAAGAGGCGGTGTGGAATGCTAGAAAACAGGCCCTCTGAATAAGTGTCATACAGAAAGAGGCATTTCAAAGACCAAATACTTTGGCTTTAACTACCCGGCTTGTTTAGGGCTGCCCCAAGGCCACCAACAAGACAGGACCTGCTCACTTTGGTGATAATGAGATGCAAAAATCAGGTACAGTCACAGACAGCACCCCCCCCAGCACACACACAGCCTCAAGCACCTCAGCAGCCCAGCATTCCCTTGGCACCAAAGACATACAGCCTGGGAAGATCACGAGACAGGGGTGCCTAGAAAAGGAGAGTCTGCAGGGCAAAATTTACATATGGACTCAGGTTAAGCACCTACTGACTGCTATCAAACACAGGCCTTGGTACCACAAAACAAAAATAAAAGCCAACGATTTATGCCTTACATCCTGATAAAATACAAAGACCTAAACTAGAACTTCCCTAGCAAAAGTGACTCCTAACTAAGGTCAGGTAAAGAGGAGAGCACAGCCATCTGTGAGAAGGGCACAGCTGATGCTGCTTTCTCTGCTGTATCTCAGTTGGAGTGCAAAGCACATGCACCAGGTCTGGGCAGCTGTGCGCATCTGGTATACTGCATCTACAGCTACCGTGGGCAATCTGGGCACACACCCAGCATACCAGGTTTCAACTCAACATGAACACAATGAAATAATTACATAACAAGAAATTGCCTTTAAAAATCAAAGCCAAAAGCCACTAGATTCAAGAGGTCTGCTAATGTCACAGAAATAGCACTATAGTCAGACTGAAAAAAATGCCACTATTTTCAAGTATTTCTAGTTTCTCGATGAAATATGAGTAAGAAACTATGAACCAAAACCTGAAAGCTTTCAGTATACAAAGAACTCAGATGTCAATCAACCCCTTTTCAGCCTGAATACGAAAATCAAATTAACCATATTAACCTTTTTAAGTTGCTGTTTGCAGTTCTGCAATTGTACTTTGATAATGCTAAAGTTGATATGTTCATATTAAGCAGTTAAAAAAGTTGGGCTTGATCACATTTTATTAATGCTGAATCAATGAAAAAAATTATCATGCCTAATTTTCAGCTCAGGAGATAACTCTATTTAACAAGGTGTACGTTACTCTCTCAAATGTTATGTAAATGTTTTCTTTAAAAAAAATAAAATTAATTGCTGCTTTGAAAATCAGGGTCTATGAAAAGTCCCTATGTGAAAATGTATTTATTCTCCTTTTTAAGTGATTCCACATGGACAGTTACTCAAGTATAAAAACTTAACGTTTTCCAATACAGCAGACTAAAAGTTGGGAAAATGCTATAATAGTAGAAGATTTATCTAAGAAGAAAATCATGACAGTCAGTGTTATGATTTTTACAGTATTAACACTATTAAAATGCACATTCATGGAGTGGTCAAAAAAGTTATACTACAGGCTTAGAAATAAGCATTAAAAAGCAGCAGTTTCCAAACAGTGGTCCAAAAGGCCATAGTAAGCACATAGTTCTATGTAGAGTATTTTTCCTGTACATCTCCATTAGAAATGTGTGTTTGTCTTGAATATACTGAAGGAGGATAGCTGCTCCATTGCTAAAAACATCTGGAATATCCTGGCTCAATTTGAGGTAAGAAAAAAAAGAAAAAAAAATGTTTAAGTAGTGAAACAGTTAACCTTTCCTTTCATACATATTCAATACCTGTTAGAGGTTCTACAGAAGCAGTACCTAAGTGAAAACTAGCAATTTTTTAGTAGTGTTTTCAAACATATTCAAGGTATTTTGGTAAATTGGTGTCTTTGGAGCTGTGTTCCTTACTTGTAGTCTAAAAGGCAGAGGCTGCTCATACTAATCAATTATTTAACCTGTTTTTTACATCTGAAAAGCAAATATAAACTCAGAGTTTTTTCAAGTCCTGAAGGCCCTCTTGTTAATTAACTTTCTATACCAATTAAAAGACGTTTTTTGAACATCACTCAGACAATGTTTTGTTTAAGTGACTGCTTAGGAAACACTATTCTATTCAGTATTTAAATTCATAGTTTAAACAACTCACTGGAATTCTATAGCAGAATTTACTATCCTTGCCAAACAAATCAGAAGCATTATTTTATTCCTTGAGTAGCTCTTAAAGTCCACACCAAAGTGATAATGTAAAGTAATAGATTTATCACAGAAGGACTCTCATCTACCTTAGGTCAAATGTGACATCACAAGCAAAGGAAGCAAGCAGGAAGTTACCCCTTAGCTTGAGCCAAGCCCAAGCACAAGAGCAATCTGGCCCACCAAAATCGGTATTGTCACATGCACTTTTGTGCTTAGCTGGCACACCAACCTCTCAGGAAGACAGGATGCTCACTGCAATGTAGCATGGATCTATATATTTTCCAGAGTATGTAGTGGATCTTAATTTTATGCATGGCTGACAAATAAACCCATATTAAAGGGTTTGTCCGTCTTCAGAAACAGTAAAACAAAAATACACAAAATACAACAAATTCCACTACTGTTTCACATTCAAAAGCCATCAATAGTCAAAGACAACCTGATTGCAGAGCTGTAAGGGGAGAAAAGGATGCTGCTTGAATAGTCTCACCCACCTCCAGATGGGCTTAAGGGATTTCAAATTGCTAGCAATTTCACTATCATTATTGCTATTAGACTTCCTATGGCCTCATAACTACTACATCCTGGTAATAACATACTGCTCCAGAACTGAGCTTCTAGTCTTCCTGGTACCAACTGAGTTTACCTTTTACTTTGTCCACCCGATAAAAGCCAATGCACTTTGCCAAGACACACACCTAAGACTGGCAATAAGTACATATGTACATTTCAGACTTTATTTTGTACTGAATAGTCAGATTTACATTGTACTCTCAAAATCTGATTTTTTTTCCTGTCTTAGCTATATCTTTAACTTTTTTTGCTGTTTATAACATATAAAATACTACTGCTACCAATCACCCATTTTGGCCAACATAATGAACTCTTATACCAAAAAAGAGACAAAACTTTTGCACATGTACACAATCCACTCAGAAACAAAACCACAGAATAAGAATAAAGCTTTTCCTTTTCCTTAAAAAGTTTTTAAAAGTACTTATTTAAGATTAAATTATTATTTTCTTCCTGTCACAGCAACTTTTTCAAAGTTAGTTAAAATGTTTGCTGTTACAACCTCTACAGGTTGCTAAACACTTTCTGGGTACAAAGTCACAAGTTCTGTGGAATGCTGTTCTGTGTACTCTGCCTCTGCCAGCACAACTTCCCTATGTAACACATGCACCATACAAACACCAGCTATACCTGGGGAGTTAAAGGTCTATGCATTTAAGTTTTGTTATCAACAGAACACACAGCAGGGTTCCACCTGACCACTCAGAGGCATCATATTCTGGGTTTTCCTACGACCACAAAAAGGGCTCACATCAGTGCATCCCTTCTGGGCAGTCAGAAAGGTTTTAAGATAATCCAGTAAGTCAAGTAATTACAGAATTTGTACATAAAAAAAAAAAACAGAGCAAGGTTTTCCTACTCTGTGATACAGTGAATAGGCATGTCAGCACTCCCTTGAATTTAGAATTCAGAATTTTTTACTAAAAAAATAAAATGCAAAAGGATTTCTTCCCCAAAATGTACTTCCAAATAGTATTATTCTATGTAAACACTGTGCTTCCATCAACTTACCTATTAGTAGCAAGTATATACAGTAGCATGTTCATTTCTATTCTCTGTCACACAAACACTGTAGATTTTAGTTCTTGAAACAAGTGTCCTTATGAACCAGGATTTCAAATAACAGCTTGAAACACTCAGGTCCACCTCATGTGTTCAACAGCTAATACGACATATGTTAAAACTTAAGACTGAGATTACTGGCTGAACATTCCTGCAAAACTTCAATTGTGCTTCAAAACATTCAGAAAAGCCCCAAATGGAAGAATATGAAGCCTCTGACAAATGAGTGCTCTTCCAGGGCAACATATCCCATGTCTGACAAACTCTGCAATGTACAAAGGGGCAACTGGCCAAGATTGCTCAACACCTTAAAGATCAATATCTTTGCACAAGCAGCACAATCTAGAGAACTAAGCATGGGACTGGCAGCCAGCAACTCTTCAGGTGAATGCTGCTGCAACAAACATGTCTCTTCCTGGTTTCTTAAATGAACAAACTAATGCACAGTTATAATTACAGAAGTTTTTTTAAATTCTCTAATGAGTTCTATATGTCCCAGTAAAGCATGAAAGCATATTGAGGAACAAACCATTACTGCCTTCAAGGGAAATTCAAGGGAAAATCCTTAAACAAACAAACAAAGAAAGGCATAAATGACTATGTCAAAATAACTAAAATGCTCACAACAAAGCCAGAGAGGTATTAGAAACCTTGACAACTGGAGCAACTGCTGCAAACATCAAACTTATCATTCTTGTTAAAAAGATGGCATAATTTTGGTTTGCTTCTGTGAAATAACAATATAAAACACATACTAGAGTCCCCTAAACTAACTCCACAAAGCAAGCTTTGCTACAGACTTACCAGATTGTTTTTTGGTTTTTTTCTTCCATCTTATCTTGAAACAGCAAATTAGAGGTTTTAGGAGACACCATGTAAAAATATGAGAGAAAAGCTATACAAACAGATTTTAAGAACATTTCTCCTTGCAGTGACTCAGAACACAAAAATCACAAATTCCTGTATCGGGCTTAATAAGGTCTTGTATATACACTAGAGGTGCCATGGAAATTCATTCTTTCAACTAATGCTTTAAAAAAGCTCAAGCATATCCTTATGATAGTAGATGTGTTCAAAATGCCATCAGAAACAAACACGACCACACCCATAATTTATACCTGAAAAAAACTCCATACCTTATTCACACAGAACTTAAAACAGTTCTGCTGCCAAGTTGAAGAGGACACTGACCTCTCAACTCTAGAAGCCTCATTATGGTTTTCTACATGCACATACAAAAATAATTGTAAGTTTTTTTTAAAAGGTGGGAGGGAAAGGAAATTTAAAAAAAACCAACAAATATACAAGGCTGCAACCTTTTATGCGAAAACAAGGTCATATAGTTCTGAAGTAATTCTGACAGTAAGCAGAAAATGTTAGCCACCTCATCAATTGGAATATATACCTGGTTTGCCTGAGTTCTTTCCCTCTCAGTAATGTTGATTTCTGCCCAACAGTTAATTTAAAATAAGCAGGTTGTATCTATCAAAAGTACAAAAATGCGTAACAACTACAAGTTAAGCTCAAGACAGGTAAATTAGTATTGATTTACAGAAGTAAATCTTTTTAACTCTGCAAAGAAGTTAAATATTCTAATCAGCAAAGGCAGATAACTCTCAAACCTGTGTGTACCCAGACAAATGGAAAGAAAGGCAATGCAGTAAAACCTGTTCCAACATGCTGTACATCAGAAATCTGACTCTCCTATTTCATAAGAGCCAAAGTAAAAGAAAGATGCAATGAAAAGCAGGTTAAGAACAAGGTAGAAAAAAAAAACACTAGAAAGCTTCCACACATCACAGTATTGGGAAAACCCACTAAAACACGATTTTGTAGTTTAAAAAAAGGTAAAAAACCCCCCCACAACAACAAAAAAAAACCCGCAACCCAAACAAAAACCCAGAGGATTTATTCTTAATTCTGTCCCTGAACATACACACACACATACATGTCCTTCACAAGTGTCCTTGAATCTTAAATTAAACATACTTTCCCTGCAGATCATGAAATTGGCCCTATCAGACAAAACTATTTGGCTAAAGATAGCTAACTAAACCAAACATCCATAATTCAGCATAAAACATTAAAATGTTAAAAAATAGACTTAAAAGTACTAGCAGTTTAGCATGAGGATTTGAACTTTATGTATGGCAGTTCTCTGAAATTACAGAGCTGAAGAACGACAGCACAAAGGAAAACTCCAGCAAAAAGTCATTTCAAATACAGCGAAGCACAGAGAAAAACTGCTTGTCCTTTTATGTATTGCACATTCAAAGATGACATTCCAGTCACAACTCTGTTGGACTATTTGTAGAATGACAGGTAATTATTTACACACAACTTTTTGGAAAGACGTAACATACAGTTAAGACAGGCAAATGAAAGGTAGCTGAAGCCTGCGCTGATACTCTCCAAAGCACTCCCGATGTGGAAAGCTTCTTTCACAAGAATTCCCACTAATTTATAACAGAAAAGGAATCATCCCTGGACAGCTGGGATGAGATCTTACTCTACTATTGGTCAAATTACATTGCTGGTGACAAAAGTTGTCGACATTAAGGTTGAATAGTAGAATTGGCACTAGAAGAAAAACCATCTTGCACATCCCCTCCAACATTTTTTCACTACTGACAACCCTTGAATGGCCCAAGAACTTTCAAACAAAGTTTAAGTACAAGACAGATTTCATCAAATGTGATCAAGGAAATAAGTCTTATACTCTGCCTTACAAAAGGCTGTTTTATTTGATTTCATTGACATATGCCAGTGATACTTTGTCATTGTCTTTGAAATTGTCCACCTATTTCTACTTTAATGTTACAGTTCCTAGGAAATGCACAAACTCCAGGCCAAAATGTTTCAGGACTTATTTTCCCTGAAGGCCATTCCTTAACAGGATGAGCTAGCACATGTGGCCAACTGCTACATCAAGGAACAGAATTAGTATCTGAAAACCAATCAACATTGACATCGCCGCTGGATAGAATAATTGAAATTACGGCACCATCATTCATTGATAGGCCCACAATCAGCTCTGAGCATCACTAACATGGTGCATGAGAACAAGAACAGGCCTTTAAAAACTCAGTTGTTTTCCTAACGGGGTTGTCACTGTTGCAAGACGTGACTTGGAAACCTTATGGGGTGCAACTGAGTACTTACTCAGCTGGAAGTAATAGAGTGATACTTTCACAAGAGCCCTTAAAAACCAAGTGTGCAAGTGATGTAATACCAGTAGATAGAAAAAGGACAGGCAAACAACATGTAAAGGAATAAAAGGCATTTATGTGAAAACTAGAATTGTTACTCTAAAGGGTTTTTTCCTTAAATCTTTTGCCTGGTAATAATAGTGCCTAGTAATATTTCAGTAACATCCATTTGTGTATTACACTTGGGAGAGCGCTAAACACTCATTCAATTTGTAGAACAGCACTAGATGCAATAGTCCAATCTTCCCACTTCTGCCAGACTTTATGACAATTTATTTATTTGGTTATTTGAATTAAGAGGCTGGACTTTTAACTCCTTACATTGACCAAATCCTGAGATATATGGAAAGTATATAAACACTTAATTCACATAATTATGTTGAAACAGTGCCATGCTAAAACAAACACAGAAATTTGTGACTACTGAAATCACTGTTTCAGCTCTTATTTTAGCAGATCTGGAAACAGAAACCTTAGAACATACTTGTACATGAAAAATAAGTGTCAGTCTTAATTTAGAATTTCCTGGCTATTACTGATGTAAACAGTGCAACAGAAATTTATGTACTTTAAGATTGTAATTTCTTAAAATAAAACATATTCTTATAGTATGGTTATAAAAATATCCATCACGGTATCCATAGTCAAATATACAAATTAATATATTTACAGGGGAACTAACACGCCATAACAGTTTCTTTGCCAAAAACATTTGTCACATGGGTAGAATAAACAAGTATCTTACGTTTTTAAAGCATTCTGCAGTTCAAAATTCTCATTTTTATGCCTTTCCACACCTTTCTCTTTGTTTATCTCCATGATTGTAGTATATTAAACTGCACATAAATTCTGGATTTAGGAAAGGGAGATGAAATAAGATTTTTCATAAAACTAGAATTCTGAATGGTGTTCAAATGTATGTTCCCAGTTTTGTAAAGCTGGCACAAATTAAGTCCTATTCATTTTTATGGTTTCTGTTACCAAAGGGAAACAAAGGGTGAGAGCACTCCATTTGGTTTCTTAAATTCAGAAAAAATGAGAAGTATCATATATACAATTCAAACTGGTACTCATTTGGAAAGCTGAGGAAAAATATTTTTCAAAAAGAGAAGCATTAACATTTCAAACCATTATATGAAAGATCTTAAGGGAGAAGCTGAGAGAGGGAAGGACAGAATTACAGCAACAATATTAGATACAAACAGAGTCTTGTAAAGTACAGTGGAGCAAAACAAGTGTGTCTATGTGGGTGGGACATTATGTAAAAGGAAATATATAAATGAGTCAACAATTACATTTATTGTTTTAAAAATACTCATGAAATTTTGTTCTATCATTTTCAGAAGACTTAGCGGACTCCCTCACCATCTTATTGCTGCAACCACAAGTTTTTCCCCACCATTTTGTTTTCTCCAGAATCACATCTCATTTAGAAGGGGATCATAAATGTATTAACACGATAGCACCCAGTTTCTGTTCCTTTCCACTTATCTTTCTACCACAACAGAATGAGGAAAAGGGATCATTGCTGCAACTGCACACTGCTCAACTTCAGGTTAGCAGCCCTCACTCTCTAACAGCATTCATCAAAAAACTAACTTACCAAAATCTGCAAAAGATATTCTCATGAGAGCCCTGTTAAAATAAGATTTAGGATGATCCCTGGAGTGAGGATAAGAGTACCACTCCAAGACAACCCACTGAACAGTCCATCCTAGTGCTTACTACAGATGTTTAAACCCTTAACCTGATTGGAGCAAGTTGGCAATTTTACTACTTGAGTTCCTATCACCACAGGAAAATGCCACAGCACTGGCTATACCTTATTTCAGAATATCCCTTTCCTCAACACAGTCTGTAAAAAAATTTACAAAATCATAACTTCATCCTCATATATAACAAGCATATATCAAATATCTCACTATTTTTAAGAAAAGGAAAACAAAAATCTGACTTAACCCTACTCCGTTTAACTTTTGGCACTTGTTAAAGCATTAAACCATGGTTCTTCACTACCCTTTTCTAAGCTCTTCTTGTGAAAAGGGGTTGACAGCTGGCATAAACGTATAGCATGAGCTATGGGACTATCAAAGGACTCCACTGCATTGAGTTCCTTCTTCGGAGGCACTTTGCAGATATATTAGGAAACCAAGTGACAGAAGGTACTTCACCTTAATCTGTTTTACAAGGATTCATAAACTGCCATAAAATAAACAGAATCTAGCTAAGTAAGTGAAAAAAAATAAATTATACACTTGATTATGGATAGCAAGACTCTGCTCCTTAAAGCAGCATCACATGAGTTTCTCAAGAGCCACCAAAAGACAATAAAAAGAAAAATAGTGTTAAGCTCTTCAGGGGGTCAAAAGCCTCTCTACCAAAATAAGGTACTTTCCACTCCTTTTTCCAAAGCCTAAAGAATGGCTGAATCTTTTTAGGTCATGTTTTCTTAAGCTTTTACTTTCTGCACAGCAATTTAAATTACAAGTAGATTTTGTGGTAAAATTTTAATCTACTAAAATATAAATGTGCATAAAGGAAAAACAATTAAGCTCATCTACAAAATATATTGAAGCTGCCAATATAAAGTGAACACATGAAAAATTAAATCTATAAAAATATATAATGAAAGACATCTGGCACAAATGTCAGCCTTTGCATGCTTGTTTTGTCAGCTGTCAAATCATGGTATTATACTACGGTAAAAGGCACACTGACAGCAACATTCCTGGTATTTTAAAGAACAATCATTAAATACATGCATCTGTATTGCTACCAAAGTAATTGAATGGGGCTGGTGGTCCACAGAAAAATATTCATGCTTAATGCTTCTGACTCTCCAATGAAAGTCTGTGCAGGATAGAACCCAAACTATTTCTTTTCCATACAATGCTTTTTGAAAGAGTTACCTCGAGTTCTGAGTAGTAATTCATGCAGTCCTTTACAGTTACTGTATGTAAATACTCTTCCTAAGCAGCAAATGACATGGGGTCAATGAATGGTATTCATTATATACTTACCTTTGTCAGTAAAAGAAAGTATTATAAAAATATACACAAGGGAAAAAAATTCTTCCCAATAATTCTCTGCTTGATTTCATCTCAAAGAGTTAATTATTTTGGTATGTCTTTCTGATTTAAAAAGCCAATACTTTTCCTCTACACCAAACATGAGTTCCCATTACATATTGTAGCTGTGCACATGGAACACTAAAAACTGAAAAAACCTCATGATATGCTCCTATTACCATCCTCCTGTGGTCCATGAGGACTAACAAAAAGTTAGAAGGAAAATGAAAATATTATCTTGATACAAATTTTGAATTTAAAATATTTCTTTGCAAAATAATGATTGAACAGTGATACCACGGAACAAAAACCAAAGTTGTCCAAGATGATGCTACTTACCTGAAGATTTTATATAGCATTATAGTCATCATACTGGAAACCAAGGGAGCAGTAGTAAAAAGAGTTAGTCATAAAGACTGCAACCAAGTTTCCTGTTAAATATATAATCATGCTGCAACAAAACTACATTACTTTTAAATAACCATTCCTTAAAAAGAATGCATGAATTTTTTTCTGCTGTAGTCAGGAAATCAGGTCTGCATTTATTCACATACCAGGGACACTGTGACATTTTATTTAAATTCTGAGGAAGGTGAATGAAGAAAGTTTTCACTAGAAACTAAGTCTATTTACAATATAATTGTTAGGGGATTTTTTTTTTGTAAAGTTAATTTTTGCCTTGATGTTGATGTTATGAAGTAGAAAAGTTTTAGTCTTACACTGAGTTTGCAGTGAGAAAGGGAGGGAAAACAGGTGAGATGAGAAGGATGAAACTAAGACTCCTGGCTATCAAAGACACTGCAGCAGACACTGGACCTGGTGAGTCCCAGTAGGGTCTGTCAAGTGATGGGCTTTTCTGGGGAAACACCAGGAGGAAAATTTTATTAAGTGTCTTTTTACAAGAAAAATTGAAGCAAAGCAATCCAACCACTGAAATTAGGAAATAATGAAGCCTAGGTTAAAATTGGCCTGTAATCATCCTGAAGAACCTGTCTGGGGCAAGTAAGACGACACCATTTTCCTGAAGTATGGCTGGCCTCGCTAGGGGTATGAAACCTGGCCAAGGACATTTTCTACCTCACAGAAATCTCTGATGAACACAAAACTGTCTATTAACAGCTTGAGCTTGTGATACTTGCCTATACCATGTTATGATTCAAAGAATTTTTCCCTCAACCTTTTTACTGAGTAACACTAAATACAGAGTAACTACATAAATCTCACTGCTTTCACTCATCCAAATAGCAACTAAGCACATAAGAAAGAGTCCTCTTAGTGGTGTATAAAATGTATATGTAAATGTATAAAACATACATTTTATATATATATATATATATATATATATATATATCCACCCCATTCTTTTCAGTAAGCTTTGTTATCACCAAGACTATTAAAATTAAGCTTTCCACATGAGCAGTAACTCAGTGAAGTATCACTGCCATTTAAAAGGCTTTCTCTATAATATCAAATATCACCAAGATACTTAATCAGATTGATTATCTGAGGCTGAAACAAACAACTTGCAGCACTGACAGTCAAAATCATTACATTAGACATGGGAGAGGACAAATGAAGGCCTGTACTGCTCCACTGCCAGAGAACTGCATGTTTTCTTCCTGCCTCTACCTTGAAAAACAAGATTGCAACTATCAGCAATAATTTTACTTTTGTACAATGAAAGTATCCATAATCTGCATATTCAACCTGAATTTCTCAGTGTGTGGAGTTTTTCACACTATTCTATAAAGAAAGGAAGTTCTGAATTTTAAATAGTTGTATACATCTCAGAAGATTATATTAATATTGTACTTGTATTTTTCAATAGATTTTGAAGCACATAAGACAGCATCTTGATATAACTTACCTTCTGATTTTTAATATAAAAAAGTCCTAAGATTCATAATTCCTCTGCATGAACAGGTGTTTCAATCCCCAGCTGACAAACAGAGAGTAAGGCACATGGAAATTTAGTTTGACAAACATGGTCACTTGACCTACTTTGTGCCCTCAGCCATGCATAATTTGGCTCTCCTATAATGATTTTCTGATGCCGCATCAGAGCTGTCAACAGGTAATGTCCTTCTTTCACTAACAGAATGGCAGTCATCTACCTGATGATGTAGTTTCTTGTAACCCACAGAAGCACAGTAGAAGGCAAGGGCAAACACACACTATCCCACAAACGCATATAAACATGTTTTATCTCATTCACGATCACATGAGTTTCACTTCATTCAGAAACCAGACTAAAACTGACAAGACTAGGGAAGATGCATGAATACACAGCTATCAGATTCATTTATTTTCACATCTTTTTATCTCTCTTCTACTCACTTCCTCAGTAATTTTTGAGGAACAGCCTTCCCTGTTACATTGTACCAATCATCAAAGAGAAGCTTGGGAAACATTCTGGCATCCATGTAATTCTTGTAA
This sequence comes from Campylorhamphus procurvoides, assembly GCA_013396655.1. Lineage (NCBI taxonomy): Eukaryota > Metazoa > Chordata > Aves > Passeriformes > Dendrocolaptidae > Campylorhamphus > Campylorhamphus procurvoides. The sequence continues at coordinate 16,766 of WBMV01003394.1, read as the reverse complement.
AAACACCAGGAAGTATAATCCTCTCAAAACAAGAATCCTAGGGAACCAGGGAAGCAGTGTTTTGGTTTTTTACCAACCATTTCACAGCAAAGGTAATTAGTAAGTTACATACGATTGTAAGCAACACCAGCATAAATCCAGCTTCTCTCACTGCTTGCTCTCTCTTCCAATGATGCCAAGATCGTGACAGGCTTACTTAACATGGTTATTGTTTCCAATTTCAAACACTTATACTTAATTAAGTTTCAGCTCTAGATGATCTATCTTAAACAGCCAAACAAACCAAAAATACTCCATTACCTCACCTTTTTTCCCCTCACTATAGCAACAATGCATTGGAAACATTTCAAAAGGATTTTGTTTGTGTAGAATGGCTAGGATTTGGTAAGTGCATGTGATAAGCTACTTTTGAAATAAATTACACAGCACAGATTCTGGTCAGTGTTTTCATATCAAGGAAGAATTCTATGTATCAGGAGCAAAAGCCTGTGACAGGAGTCAGAAGAAAAAAAACCAAGATGAGTAACATGTTGAATTTCATGCATATTAGGTAGAGTCTTCCATCACCTGACAAACTGGAAGAGCCACCCCTCTGTCTCTTGTAAGAAAAGCTACTGCTTTTTGGGATCAAAAAAAAAAATTACCAGACATTTGCAAATGCTTTAGAAGTTTTATATAATACATAATTACACATGCCTGAGCACAGATAGATTCCCCACCCCAAGGGAATTCCAAGATTTCAATTCAAATGCAGAAAGAAGAGCTGAAAGGATTGGGACAGTGATCAGCATCTCAATACTCCTTTCAAGAACCAACAGGAAATGATAACTAATGAAAAATTCCAAATATTATTAATACAGGAAAATATGTCCAGCTTTGACAACCAACCCAGTCATGGAATAAACACTTCCATCTTCAGTAGCTGCTAAAACAAACACTCTTTTACAGGCTTTGACAGAGAACAGAATTCATTTCCCCTTTACAGCTGCAGTGCTTCAAAGTCAGTTAAATATCAATGTGACAGCCTTACTTGCGAGAGCTCAGACATTTACTATATTATCTTAGCTGGACATGAGCAGAAAGCAGAGACTGTAAAGGCAGAGAAGGCAAGGGAGAGAGAAGGAGATCAAGACTGTTTTTCTTGAACACCTTATGAAGTGTTCATCGCAGGTTTTGCCAGTGTTATTTTCCCTTGTTCCTTTATTCTGTATTTAAAGACCCAGTTAATACAAACATAGCACAGGTCTGAAGGCAAAAAGTTCACTGGGATATGGATACTACTCCATTACCAACTTTCTGCTCTGTGATACAGCATGCTTCTACAAATGAAACCCAGTTGACTGAGCTATTGTCAATGTTTACAAATTGGACTATTTTATTTGAAGCTAACCATCACCCTACTGATTCTCTCATTAATATCTAGAAGACACACAGCTTAGATTCTTAACCTCATTTCTGCCACTGACTTCACAGGACCATTGTGAAGCTCAATATATATATACACACAGCAACAAGCATGATAAATACTTAATAGAAACAGTCAGGAATATTGGTCAAATGTCGAACCAACCCTAGCAATGTGTGCAGGCCACTAAATTAAGTATCATGGACAAAGAATAGACACTGGGCAACTGCAGTAGCCATTTGCAAAAGGCAGTTAAGAATATTTTCTCAGATTCTGTGGAAACCTGGCTTCTCATATGATTATGATATTGTTTACTTCCAGATATTTAATTACAGAAAATTAAAATTACATCAATATATGTTCTTACTACTCATTTCCCATTAAAGAAGTTGTTGCCATTGGGGGAAATTATATAATCACAAAGAGATATCTCATGAATTACCTCCCAAAATACAACCCAGACTACTAGCAAAAGATTTGCTGAGTGACTAGTTCTTTCATGACAAGTGATTCCTCAAAACTGACTCAGAAGAAAATCCTTGCAATACTGAAAAAGTTTTCCATTAGGTTTTAAACACACTTATTGTTTCTCTATGCATGCTTATTATAAGCAAGTTTGGGGGGGGGGGGTGGAAATCTAGTTTTTTTCCTTTATTTTTAGTAGGGGTATTTTGTACTTAAAGAGATACTTAGGAGAAAGCATGTCTGAAATACAGCCTAAACTACCAATCTACTATTATAAATTAAAATAGAAACAGTTGGCTAGTAAAAACAAAGCGTCACATGAAACATTCTGTGTAAATTATGTTATTAAACAGTGTTCTTTTTTAATTCTTTGGGCTAAGTGGAAACTCTAGAGAAAGCCCGATTATTCGTGGCCATATAATTTGGCAAAACATGTAAGCTTATACTCAGGAGCTCTCCAAATCTTAGCTAACAAGAATTTGAGCCACTTTTCACCTTCTGAAGAATTACTTCAGCATTAAGGGAAAGACAAATCAAAATGCACTTCATCTGCCAATAATAAAATCACTCTTCTTCATCCTTCACAGCAGCCCCAGTCTGAAGATTACTATTTCACAATAATACTTTGTATCTGATGTTTCTGTCTGGAAGCAGACTGACTCCCATACTCACTCCCCAATGATACTTCAGTTAGTATTTTCCCCCTAGGAAAAAGAAGAGAAGCGAATCAAGCATTCCCTAACAAAAGCTTTTTTTGCCTCTGCATCTTGAAGCCACTCCCTTCCCCAATAGGTTGAATGAATGACCTTCAGGGAATGCTGCCCAAGCCAGCCAGTCAGCCAGACTCAAGAGATGAGCTGGCCTGGAACTTTGCCTACCACAGGGAGATGGTGTGTTTTGGTTTTTTTTTATTTACTTGTTAAAATCTTAATGTTTGGAGGGTTGGAGAGGTTTTTTGATGTTTGATGCTGTGCTGCTGTACTCTCCTTACTCCAGCACAACTATTTTTAGTAACCAGCAAAAGGGTGGCTGTAGGACTTCTCCTATCACCAGAAAGTTATCCAGCTTGAAGTGGAAAAGCAGCCCAGCTCATGCATGCTAGCAATTCTTCAGATACAGGCTTCCAAGCCCAGCCCTGCTTGCTTCTGCTGCAACGAGCACTTGATTACATGCACTTTTAATGCAACACAAAGGTTTTCAAACCTTTTGATTGAAATTCTGTAAAATAAATCTGCATCTTTTCTATCTTTGTAATCCTTATTGCACGATGTTACTTATGTATTTCTGTCAGCTCCTAGAAAGCATGGAAAACCTTTTGTACCCTAAGAAATTCCCTTTCCCTACACATGTACAAAACTGATGACTATGTTGTTTTACCCAGTATGTCCTCCCAGAATTGCAAATCCTCAGACCTGGTCAAGACTTACATTTCCATACCTATTACCAACTTGAGAAACATGAGACAAGGTGTTGAAATACAATTTAAAATAGATTTCAAATTGATATATATCAAACTGTACAATAATAAAGATAGTTGCACTGGTGAAAAAAAAATGAGCAAAAAATTGTCAGAAGCAAGAGTAAGCAAATTCTGTTAAATACGTAATTCAAACCATGCAGAGACCCAGTTATTCAAATCAGAAATCTTGAGTGAAATACAGGCACGTGATATGTGACAGATTGGCAATGGAAAGTTCTGTAGGACAGGCTATACTCAGAACAGTGCTGGAACTGAGCCCATGACTCATTTCAAAACTGAAGTCAAAAAGTCTTGTGAAATTTCTTGGTATATGCAAAGCACACTGCACAGCTTGTCTCCATTCAATACGCCTCATCATTAAAGTGATAAATTATGCTAAGCTTTTCACTGTCTTAGTTTATATTCTATGACATCAAAAACTATAGATGTTCAAAAATTCAATTTAGCTTGTAAGACAGAGAAATATACAATCTGATAAAATATAACTAGTAAATTATATGACTTTTAAAGGTGAAGTGTTGCTAAAAAAAATTGTAGCAGCAACATGCATAGAATTTCCAATATAAAATAGTGAAAAGAAAAATGTTAGGGCAAATTTTTAATTTTTGCTTAAAATCTCCCTGCTTTTATCACACCCCCCCCCCCCCCCCACCACCAAGCATANNNNTACCCCCCCCCCCCCTCCAAAGTCAAGTTATTAAGTAAAAGCCAAATACTCCCTTCATGTATGACACAGCATAAAACACTTGAGTACTTGTACTTCAGTAATTTGCAAATGAATTTTAAAGGTTTTGGCAGGCTAAACGTTACATGCATAAACTTGCAAAATATGCAAGCTGCTTCTTTATCTACTCACAAAATGCAGAACTCCTTTCAGTTCCAGTCACATCACATTTTATAATCAATTTTATTATGAAAAAAATACATTCTTCTTGTTAGGGCACAAAACACATGAATAGAAGAAAACACGAAAGAAAAACCTTCTCTATGTGTAAATAACACTGAAGACAAAACGCATACTAAAAATCTAATCCTATCTCCCCCCAGGTAAAGAAGACATATTTCCCTTATCCATCAGTTATATCAATCTCCTATTATGCAGATGATATTAAAAAGGGGCGGGGGAAACATTAAAAAAACCCCACCAAAACAACAACCAAAAGAAAAAACATAAAACAAAAACCACCCTGCAACTTTCAACCTTAAGTTAGGCCTTAAAAGTAAGCCCCATACAATCCCTTAGTCATCAGGTCACAATCCTAATTTAAAACAACAAATTCTCCCACTTGGTTCCATTATAAGGTGATAGCTAGCACTTCTAGTAATTTATAGACATCCCATTTTCCTTGAGTTTAACCAGACAGCAAATCAAATAATCCCACAGAGGATTCTGAGCAGGCTTGAACCATTACTGAAGTGTTAAATTAGAATTTCAAAGAGTAACTCCATAGTCACCCTTCACAGGGATAATTTTTAATTCTTCTCCTGTGAAATGTGAAGTTAAGTCAATACTCGATGTTTTATCTCATAACAAAAGCAGACAAAAATACTGCTAATTCAAAACAATCTAGGTTGATTCTTGTTTAACAAAATAGCAAAAGGCCACTGCTTCAATGTTTTAATAGGCAAGATCTCTAGCATTTTTTTTACAATTTCAGTATTAATTCACATTGGTAAAGAGAAACAGGCATTTTATTTACATCTGATGAAATTAAATACATAAATATTGTATTATTTATTTTCTCAACACAATCCACAAACACCAATGAATCTGAACTTTGCCTACAAAGAAAATAGTGAGGGTTGGCCCCATTTTACAGCTAAGAAAGTGAGGGACTTGCAGCTCAAGTGACTTGTTCAGTATACCTCTGGCAAACCTGGCAGTGAAGAATAAGTTCCTGGCTCTTCAACACAAGGTCTAGCTCCATTCCTGTTGTTACCCATGTAAGCTCATTCCCATGAATATAACTATAGGAAAATTTCCATTACATGCAGGGGCAAACATTGCAAGTCCCCAAATTCTACAAACAGTTCCTGACACCTTATGTAAATTATTTGTTGATTAAATAACAACAAAAAGTTGTCTCAGGTAACAATACATTCAACTTTTGTAGCAGACCCTCAGTCAGCCTAAATAAAACCTTTGAACTGCCTGTTCAACACAGAACAGCAAGAGCTTGGCACAGTAAGAGTTACAGAGCCCATCACTGCCATGGCATAAGAATGGATATTACCAGGAATCCTGAACAAAGCAACAGGACAGAACTCAATCAGTACAAATTACAACATAGAAAACATACACACAGAGAAAAAAACACACTTTTTCAAATATTAAAATATTAAATAAAATCTCATGTTGTTGCAGATATGCACTCTCACAGAAAACCATGTTGTATTAATTTATTCTGCTCAAGACATTGTCTGTGTAAGAAAACACTGGTTCCCTTTTACTGACTTCCTTCCCTGCCAGTGGTAAGCAAGATCAGTTAAAAAAAAAATAAAACACAAAGTTGTTTTTAATTCAGCTAATGCAAGTGAAGTATTAGCAGAAATAGGTTTGACCCAATATTGGATTTTACATTTTCATCTTTCCCGCATTGCCAGTTAGCTCAAACTTACTGCAAGAAACAATCTTATTTCCCTTCTCAGAATCTTGTCTCGAAAAAAGTCCCACCTCCCCCAAGGAAATTCTAAGGGCAGGCTCACTGTCTTCCTTTCTGAGCTTCTGCAATTCAACGTGAGTATAAATCATTTACACAAACTTAACACAGAAGAATACATTCAATTTATGAAAAAGTTACCACTATACTTACACAACAACATTTCCACAAAATCAGAACGGTAAGAACAGTCCCCAAATCATGTCAACAGCAGGAAAAGTTACAACATATGGACCTTCCCACCATAACACAAAATACCCTCTAGTGGGTTTAAATTTTTAAGAGTTTAATTCTACCATTGCCAGACATTTTATATAGTTCACATTTTCACTTCCCAATTGCTCTGAGAGATCTAAACACATCTCATTTTGATATTTTTGGATTTTCCAAGTACTTCACACTGACCATGTCAATAGATTTGCGGAAAAAAAGATGGCATACTGAGTGGCAGCCATGTGAAACTTTACTTTGTATTACATCTTTGTAGTCAAATGCATCCATTTAATTATGGGCAATGATACATCTGGTACAAGGAGCAGAGCTGTGCCTATAATGAATTTTTAATTTCAGCCACTGAACAGGAAAAACACGTATTTTTAAACTGTTTCAAGTTGTGCAAATAGTCTATTCACCAGGAAAAAATGCCCTTGTTTCAGATAGCTTACTTCATGTCAAAGTAGGGTAAGCTATTCAAAGCATTAAGAACATTCACAAGGGGATTTAATTGCTAAATATATCTGTGAATGTACACCTTCACTTCCTTTGCAGTACCTTGTCTGAGAAGACAACCTTATGGGTAGCAGATAAATAAATTAGATCCATAGAAGTAGGCAAGTGAAGAAACTACTGTCCTTTGCTGTAGAGGACAAACGAAACAAATAGGATGCTCACCTCACACGTAGGAAATCAGTTCTCCAACAAAGTATTTACACACCAACAAAAAAGCAGAGCTATTTGAGAGGCAGCAAAGCTCTGTTCAGAAACACTGAGCAGCTCAGAGAGGACAGCAACCTCCTAAGAGGCAGGAGACCCAAATGCAGGCCTCTGCTCTGAATCAGAAGCACTGCGATTCCCTCCTCCATCTTGCTGCACACTCACACCCCAGTGTTCAGGAGGAGGTGTGCTGCAATCTGCCCTCCCATCTCGCCCCGCTTTGCCAAAGATGGGTGTACCCCCAACTTCCATGCATGCTGATGCATTTGCAGGTACAGCAAAGGGCTTCCCGGCTTCTGTACTCTTCCCAGGTGAAGGGAGTGACACCCTCTGCCACAGCTGTAAAAAAACAGCAACCTGCTCATCCCCAGCTTGGCTCAATGGGGAGTCTGGGCCACGCTGGATTCAGTGGCAGCCGGGCCCAGAAGCCAGGAAGCAGATCCACTGTCTGACCTATCTCAAGCTGTCCCTCTGCCTGGGGTACAGGCTGTGCCACTGAAATGGTATCCCTGTGAGAGCCCTCACCTCACACACCCACAGCAGCTCTCCACTCACAGCTGTACCCACAGCCAGCCAGATTGCTTCCCCGTGGCTTACTGACTGTTAAGTCTTACTGTGACTCTAAACTGGAAATCCAAAACTTTTCATTTCAGAATTTCCTAAGTGAGCCACTATAGCATTTCTGATTAGTAGTGAATTTTCCCCCTTCCTCAATGAAGCTACTCATGAAATTCATGCCAACTCATTAATAGCTTTAAGCTAGCCAAAAATACATTTTCAGTAAGCAATTCCCCCTCAAAATATACACACACTCAAAGTCTAACTCTTACTAGAGAGCCTCAACCACGGATCAAGCTGACCCAAAACATGGGACTATCCCAAAGCGTTCTGAGATTGTATCAGGAGACCACAAAATACTTCTCCTGGAAGCTGGGGGCGGAAGGAAATAGCTCCGAAACCGAGTGATGAAGCAAATAAGATGAAGGGTAAGTGGGAGGCAACTTCGATCACCACTATTACTGGAATCAAGCTCAGCAGCAGCAGGTTGTTAGGTTTTCTTCCCCCTTTTAAGTGCCCACAGTACCTAAAACAAGACCATATGCATGGTTCCATGCCAATATTCAAAAATAAATACATACTATTGTGAAACATATGTGCTATATACACAGCATATTTGACAGCAACTGAAGAAGAAAATTAATAGAACAAAGCTATATACCACTGTAGATTGTGGCACATAGCCCGTGGCATACAATAATGGGGGTAGTCTGTTTGGGGTGTGACAGCAGTAGAATAGCAACTGATCTCATATAAAACAACCTAATTTGAGGTGGTTTGGGTTTTTTTGCTTCTGTGGATTTGTATTGAGTATCTTTAAGTGTGGCAACTGTAGTGTTACAGATGTCAGTACTCCTCAAAATATTTTGATGTTGATCAAGAACCTAGAACTTGGATATTGATGAAAGAGTGAGGTCATGAGGAAGGAAAGACTAAAATCGCAGTCAGGGACAAGGAATATTTTAAACATTAGTAGTCATGCATCAAGCTTCACACAAACCCTATTGCACCGCAGGATACATTCTGGAAGTTGCATACTGTAACTCCAGACAGAAAAAGTTTTACATGAGTCTGTTCAGCAGGACTAAGTAATAAAAACACAGTTAACCAGGATCTGTGAAGAGAAGCCAAGCAAAAAACCACAACTGAAAACTGAAAGGCCATAAAAATTAACCCAAGTGAAATTTCATATGTGTTGGCCACCTACTTTTAGAGAAATGTAGATGTTCCTATCCCATTTTAAAATACTATTAAACTGTGGCACCACACTTGTAGTTTCAAGCTCACAACATGAACAAAGAAATCTAGAGGACATCTCACTCTCTTAAAGCAGTAAAACAGGTACGTAGAGATTGAATGGCTAAGGAATCCACAGCAAAAAAGGGACCTTCAATTCCATATGTTACTTGTAAAGACAATGTTTCAGAGTTTAAGTGAGAATATCTAAATATAAGCAAAAGAAAAACATGCTGGGAAAAAGGTGAATGAAAACATTTTAGCTTCTCCTGGCACTACTACAGCTTTCCTCAAGGAAGAACCAAATTACAATACCTACTATAAAACTAAATTTTTTTCTCAATTCTAATTTTAAATATTCCTAGTTTGCCTATTGCTGTCATTTTGAAATATACAGAGTTTGTTATACACAGAATGCTGTAGTTTATTGATTGGGGATTACTGAAGGAACAAAAGTACTGACAATGAAAAAAGGGGGAGAATCAGGACTATAGAACAGGAGAACAGAGCATATTCTTTATTTATCATGGCCACAGCTGTAAATAGAGTTTTAGCAATGCATGTACAGACTGGCAAATATTGTATACATAAGGGTGTCAGTACACCTTTTTTGTTTGTGGTGAGATGACTAGAGGAGGATTCTGTAACACATTTTGAATAGTTAGAACCCTGCACAATGATATTGCAAAACTCACCAGTATTTCCAAATTATTTTAACAATACTGAACTTCTGTGGCTAATCTGAATTTTCAACATCCAAAGTTTGTTCTAAAAGGAAAACCTGTAATTTCTTGCCAGTCCAGTTAATATAAAAGTAAATTAATCAGACAGAAATACACTGCCGCACTTCGTAATCACCTACAAATTTGCTTACTATTATAATCCCATAAATCTTCTGAGCCTAACATCTCAGCATTGTGACATTATAAAAATTCACCCACTTATGTACAGAAATATCCATGAAACTCAAAGTATTGTACTATAATGCTGTCAAATAGACAGACTACTGGAATTCAATTTCCAGAAAGCCAAGGCAAAATCTACTGGCCTTCATCTGAAATACCAGTGTCATTTTCAAACCCTGTATTTAATTAATACTATATACTGTCAAAAGTCAAGCCATGTAAATATTTCACTCTTCCCAATTCAGGGACTAAACGCAGGCCCAGAGGAAAATCTGCCCAAGTAAATGCATCTCATCTTCTTTGATGATGCAAGTGCCCGGTTGTCCTGTTCTTGACCCCTCTAGAATTCCCAGGCTCCAACACTGGTGGTACAATGTCATCAATCTATATATAAAATATACATTGATTTTCCACAGATGATAATCACAGCTATTTCTTCTGCTCATGTGTATACAGTATACCTCTGCCCATATAAAAAGGTTCCTATCAAGGTAGGAAATAAAAAAAAACCTAGCAAAGTCCATTATGAAGTCAAACCCAATATTTAAGAAGTGAATAAAATCAAGTTAGCAATCCCATTCCCTAAATACTTTTTATTTATTTCACTGAAACAGAAATGTTATAAATAATTTCCCAGGATATAACTACATAAAAAAGGCGAGCTTCAAACAACTGAATGAGCATTTTCAACAGTCCTGGATGTATATGATTGGTTCCATCAATTCAGTAAAAACTTCAATGACTGAGCATTCTATTTAAATCCATTTACAGTAATTAATGAGTTTTACATACATAAGAATAACTTAATCCAGCTTTACAATTAATATGAATACTGCGGCCTCAAAACTATGAAAGTACTTTGAAAGTGCTTCCATTACTAAAAAATCAAGTTCTGCCAGTTGCAAGCATGATGATATTTCTCTCTACAGTACTCTAAACTTTTAGAAATTTTAAAGGAAAGAAATGCAATATATTACATTTGTATATATATCAGCTTTTCCACAAAATAATGTTTTTCATAAGCTCCATTTCCAATTTTAGGAGGAAAAAAATCTTTAGGGTGCAATTTTATAAATCTCAATAGATGCTCATTTCTTAATACTCATTGTACCACACACACAGAACTTCACTCTCAAATTAGGAGTAACACTGATTACAATGAACTCACTATAATCAAGCATCCACTTTTATAAGCATCTTTACATGCAATTCATGTTAACTAATGTCACTACTGAGGGGCAGTTGACTGATCTGATCACATTCATGCAAAACACAACTCTCCAATTTTGAGGTTTAGGAATGGAAATTCATTCCCTTTATTTGCCACAAACCAATTCAACGTAGATTAAATATCCCTCACAGAGAAGATCCAATTCAGTAAAGATTAGCCATACTTGTATTTTATTTCAGGTATCTCAGAAACACAGCTCCTTTGGGAATTAAGGTGCTCTTAACTAACTCCAGAGCTCTAGGTAGGCACCATTCCAGCCTGCATGCCGACAGAAGTGAGCTCAGCCTCATTGAGGTTTGATATTTGGAATCTACTTGAAGTTCCTCACTTTCATCCTTAAACTAGTACCAAAGGCCCTTAAAACTTGTTTCAATATGAGGTGCTTTTATTGTCAGTATTGCACTTCATTTTCTGACAGCACTCCCTTTACACACACATGCATTAGGAGAACATGGTCAAAAAAGAGACATGTCAGAATTTTCTTTATCTACTACAGCTGTAAACAACAAGCACTATAACTCAGAATGAAAAGACACACAAATATTTTCTATCACACTTGACACTAACTACAACACAAATGCCAACGAAACCAGTAAAAAGTTAGACTGAGACAGACTCTCCACATCGAGAGTGACAGAAAACTGAGATTTCTCTAATGTATGCTCTTTTTGCTGAGAAATATTCCTTACAAAACAAACCAAAAATAAAGGACAGAGAAATAAAAAAAGAATGTGTTCTGACTGATAACTTTTAAACTAGAAATTAATTTTTTTCTAAATCTAAACTTCTCCCCATTCTAACTGCATTGCATTTTTTTTAGCAGCTACTTCCCACCACTTGAACTAACATACAAGAAATAAATCCTGTAAGTTTTAAGCAGTAGTTTCACTTTCCAAAAAAAATTTAATACCGTGGTAGACAGGCTGAATGTCTATTTCAGTCACAAGGGTGGTACAGTCTCACAACACACAGTCCAACTCAACATGCATTATTCCCCAAGCAACACTAGTCAAAAGCCAAGACCAAGATTTCTTAAACAAAACTCCAACTGCTGTGTCCTTTCTACACTAGTATAATTTCATATGGGTATACTGGTTAAAATAAACAGCTACAGCTCTTTGATCTTGTAATGGAGAAGGACATGCAAGCATGCTGAGCAATAGGACTGAAACCTTGGACATTCCAAAAAAAAAAAAATAGAGGAAGAATTTCCAAGGATTCAATGGAACCAAAATTTTAAACTACTCCTTGCCCTTTATTCCTATACAACCTACTTTTGCTGAACTATCTATCACAGGAACACATGGATAACCACCCACTTTGGAGCAAAAGGATCTTTTAGTGGAAAACTACATCTTTACTTCATCCTTGCCCTCTAAATCCTTTCAGGACACCCATTTTTTACAGTGGTTTATTCATCACTGTCATCATCATGGACTTCATATACAAATATTCATGTCCCGTTTGCCCTTATTTTAAAGGTTTTGAACTTCCCAAACACAGCAACTGTATTTCAGTCTGCCTCCTTAAAGTTACCAGATAACTTTCTAGCACTGGAACGACCAAATCTACAGTTTTGGTGCAGAATGTTGTAACACTAGGAAAGTGCTGAGGTTTTTTTCTCCACATATTTGGCAGTGATATTCCTCTCTTTATTACACACACCTAACTTATTCTGAGTCCTATTCACTAAGAAAAAAAAAAACACTTCAGAATCTTCGTGTTTCTTAAAACAATTTCCTTAAATGAGTGCCAAAGCAGATTATTATGGAGAAGACCTTCACATACATATTATGATCATTATGAAGTCCAGATAAGTAGTGAAAATAAATAATAAGTAATACAGTGTAAGTAATAAGTATAAATAAGTAATAACATCTATGCAGCTAAATATTTACAAATTAATATAATATATAAACAAACTACTAACTAGTATTATAAACTTCATTGAACACAATGAACTAAAGCGATCTACCGGAACAAGGGAAAAGGCAGAAAAAAGCACTGGAAAGCTGCTTAACCTATTTTCATTCACCGGTGCTAGAAAATTCAGTAAATTTAAAGAAAAGCTTTGTTAGTTTGCAAAGATTGCTCAACACAATTAACAAAAGAGGAAATGATACTTAATGTGAACATACATAATTTTACCCTGATTTGGTTAGCATTTTATAAACAGTTATCCCCCAAACAACTGAAAACCTTTTCAGCAGGCTTATTTCCTACCTCTATATTTAGTGAACAAGCCTCAAAAATACATATTTCTGACCTTAATAAGTCACTCTGTGTGTTAAATGACAACATTTATTTATGAATACGCTGAAAAGGTTCTCACATAAAATCTGAAATGCGCATTTGTTGTAAAAGATTTTTACCAAGTGAGAATATTGATATATCAAACATACCTAAAATAAAACCACAGCATTTATATTCTACTTTCTTTCACTCCACTACCAAACTATTATTAGTCTGCATTTAAACAATCCGCAGGGGTCTCTTTTTCTAATTCTCAGTGGTATTATCCCTCCTTGAGAGCAGAGTTAAACAGGCACAGCACTGCCTGATGGAGTCATGAGACAGTAATTCTTGAGCAACAAGCAGTTTAAGTCATCAGTGTCATTATACCAATTTCAACCCTCAATTTAAGTAATTTATTAGTACACAGAGTTGGATGGAAAAGCTTGTATTATTTCATATTCAACCTTTGCCATAAGACAGACCATAATCAGCACATCTGAAAAATGTCAATTCCTTAGTTACAGTATCAAATATCAAACAAGGCTCATGAGAAAGAATATCACATGTTGATCCCTTCAGCATTTCTCCCATTCCTGGTCCTGGCACTAAAGCAAGGACCCAGCTTCCATAATCAGTCTGGGCATTATTTTTCAAAGTCTAAAATGTTAGTATTTCAACTCAGTATATAGTATCACACGTTACTTAAAGCCAAGGCTTGTTCTGGTGTATCTACACAATCGTTTTAAGACATCTCGTATCAAACCCACCAGTGAAGAAGATAAAACTGTAACACAATCCAATTAAATGCAATAGGATATAGACAACTCACCAAGACTCAGTGATGCAGACAATGATTTCTAGGAGCTGTGTGTGCAGTGGGCCACACTACTCAGATACATCTCAAGCATGCTAGGAATAAATTTGAGAGAAAAATATTAGTCTTCTTTGGAGACAGACATAGGAAAAAAAAGTATGTTCAGCACATTGCGGTCTTAAGCATAACCCAGGGAGGGAAACAAACTTTGCAGTGCATTATCTACTTTTCCAGACATAACTACAGCCCCCTTCCAGTTGCACAATCACTCCAAGCACACAACTTCCTCTCTACCTGCTGCCTGCTGCAAATTCACAGCGATAGCGACTAAAATGTTTACATTAACTTATACAGTACACAGCCTCCATTTTCACAAAAGAATCTGTGAGAACTCTCTGTGAAAGTGGTTGGTTCCTTTTTTGGTTGACTGCTTGGCTGGTTGACTTTACAGCACATTAGTTTCAAATCTCTAAAAAGGAGAAACTGATGTTCTTGTAAAGTGTCTTACAACCATTATTACAAGCTGTATGTACAAGAGCACGTTTCTTCTCTGAGTCTCCCCTCACAATACTCCTGACCCAAGTGACAAGTATCAGTGAACAGAAAGCTTTTCATCAGTATGGAGTCCCATAAATCAGTAAAGAGTCAATAGACCAGAAGACACACATTGCATAGCAAAACATTTCTTCAGGGAGGAGGAGCATGCCACTGCCCACGTAAATATTATACCTGCATTTTTGTCTGTAGGTCAAACAGTACTTTATGTCAAATGCATCCAAGCAAACTACCAAAGAGTAGTTTTCTACTTTCTTATTCCGACAAACAAAAAGACAGAACAGAAAGCAAATGAGAACACAAAGAAAATGAAAGATACACTACAAAAGTCATCATCAGAAATAAAAAAAAAGAGCACACACTAATTATGCCTCAAGAGAAATGGAATTTAGAATCAACTTCATTCCTTCTGTCATTTCTGCCATCTTAGAGAAACCTTCAAACAAACTCTGCTTAAGTTCTTTCAGTCACAGACAGGATAACACTAGGGTAACAGGCTATTCAGAAGCACCAATAACAAAACAGTATTCTTATATAAAATATATACACAGAAGAGACAGCCATATTATTTCCTCAGGAAAAGCACAGAAGCTCTACAGTTCACAAACATGGGGCTTCAAGTAGGTCCTCGTTGACAGAAAACATCATCTTAGAATAAAATTTTAAGTAAACTACTAGACCTTTCAGTGATTTACTGGGATTTACAGTATCTGTTAGACACCTGGGGTTCAGAGACACACCAAACAGAGGCTGCTGTTGCACCAGCAGGTGGGTGCTGCTGATCCAGCCCACAGTGGAGCAGTAACAATGACACTGCCTGTGCAGGCAGAAGCATTTCCAACTCATGTCCTACCTTTCACCTGCTGTGTGTCACTGAATGAGGACTCTACTACCAATTGGTTTCTTGATAACTAACATGGCTGCTCATTTGTATTTTCCTGTCATTTTTTCCTACTTTTCAGCCCCACCTCCTGGTCTCCATGGCCTCCAGTACTGCAGCGCAAGAAGCATGTACACAGATAATGTGGCTCCTGACCATTACACTGGTGTCTGACTGGAAAGGACAAGTTCTGCTGATTTTCATTTGCTCTGACCATAAAATGTTTAACAGTAATACTGTCTGAAAACAAAGACAATGCATTACAGCTTCACAGTAGAAGCACTACCTTCAAAATACTACTAACAAGGTCTTTCTACCCAAATAAACCCAAATATTGTACAGCAACTAGTGACAAGCTTGTGTACCTGAATAATTGCATTATCCAGTACATTTCAGATATTTTCCTTTTTAAGTAAACTAGACTGCCAGTGAAGAAAAAAGTCATGAACATGTCATGATGGACAATGAAATTATCTGTTACTCCTTTGCCTTTCCTTCTCAAGCCTATTCTGGAGCTTGAAACAAAAGCAAGCCAACCGGCATGCTACTACCCATGCCTATGCAAATTCCCACCCATTCCCACAAGAATCAGGAAGTTCTTGAGATGCCCCTCAAAACTCAAGAGAAATCACTCTTGCATGAGGCCAGCTGTCACAGTGACATTAACTCTTTTAATGCTGGTGCACAAAGGCCTAGGAAAGGTAAGTCTCATGGAAAGGTCTACATGAAAAACAGGTCTCTTCCTCAAACAATACACAAATTATCAACATTAGCTATGATATAAAAATGGAGCCATCATTCTCCACATTTTTCACTTTCCAACACCTCTATTCAATCCTCCATCCAGAAAACTGTTTAAAGGTTTAGAAAAAACAACAATTAAAGCAACTGATATGGAGCAGAATAACACACCATTGTCTCACTTCAGAGCACTTTACATCCTTGTTTTTCATTCATGCACAGTCACTTCTTTCTTTTCCAGTTACCTAAACTGTGTTACCTCCTTGGTCCATAAAATATTTTAAGCTGTGAACAAAACACACACCAACTCCACAAACTACAGACTAGATAAAGGGAGTGAAAACTGCCTTCATATTTGGAAGAGATCATCTACTGTATGCAAGCTTAAGGAACATGAACTTGGTGAGCTTACTGAGGCTTTTCTCATCTACAGTCTTCAGGTTCACTCATTCTTATACTGAGAAGAACAGGAGGCACAAATGATCTCACCACTGTGCCATTAACACTAACTTCACACAGGACTGTAGCAAGAAAATAGTTTGAGGCCTCATTAAAAATTCAGCATCTCTGTTTCAAAGTAATGCTTAAAAAACCCCAGCAAAACAAGCAAAAGTATGTTTGCACTGCAAATGCCAACAAAAATTGGCAAGCAATTAGAATGAAAAAAC